>CAWVNZ010001989.1:0-307000 GCA_963930735.1 Dioctria linearis
AATAATTTACTATAGAAAAGGCAATCCCTGGCGTAATTAAAATTTGCGACAGTTGAAAATTATTTTTTGAATAATTTACTATAGAAATGGCAATCCCTGGCGTAATTAAAATTTGCGACAGTAGAAAATTATTTTTTGAATAATTTACTATAGAAAAGGCAATCCCTGGCGTATTTAAAATTTGCGACAGTAAGAAATTATTTTTTGAATAAATTACTATAGAAAAGGCAATCCCTGGCGTAATTAAAATTTGTGACAGTATAAAATTATTTTTTGAATAATTTACTATAGAAAAGGCAATCACTGGCGTAATTAAAATTTGCGACAGTATAAAATTATTTTTTGAATAATTTAATATAGAAAAGGCAGTCCATGGCGCAAATAAAATTTGCAACAGTAAAAAATTATTTTTAGCAAAATTTACTGTAGAAAAGGCAATCCCTGGCGGATTTGAAATTTGCGACAGTAAAAAATTATTTTTTGTAAAATTTACTGTAGAAAAGGCAATCCCTGGCGTATTTAAAATTTGCGACAGTAGAAAATTAATATTTTGAAAAATTTACTGTAGAAAAGGCAAGCCCTGGCGTAATTAAAATTTGCGACAGTAGAAAATTATTTTTTGAATAATTTTCTATAGAAAAGGCAATCCCTGGCGTAATTAAAATTTGCGACAGCAAAAAATTATTTTTTGAATAATTTACTATAGAAAAGGCAATCCCTGGCGTAATTAAAATTTGCGACACTAGAAAATTATTTTTTGAATAATTTACTATAGAAAAGGCAATCCCTGGCGTATTTAAAATTTGGGACAGTAAGAAATTATTTTTTGAATAAATTACTATAGAAAAGGCAATCCCTGGCGTAATTAAAATTTGCGACAGTAAAAAATTATTTTTTGAATAATTTACTATAGAAAAGGCAATCCCTGGCGCAATTAATATTTGCAACAGTAAAAAATTATTTTTTGCAAAATTTACTGTATAAAAGGCAATCCCTGGCGCAATTAAAACTTGCGATAGTAAAAAATTATTTTTTGACTAATTTAATATAGAAAAGGCAATCCCTGGCGTAATTAAAATTTGCGACAGTAGAAAATTATTTTTTGAATAATTTACTATAGAAAAGGCAATCCCTGGCGTATTTAAAATTTGCGACAGTAAGAAATTATTTTTTGAATAAATTACTATAGAAAAGGCAATCCCTGGCGTAATTAAAATTTGCGACAGTAAAAAATTATTTTTTGAATAATTTACTATAGAAAAGGCAATCCCTGGGATATTTAAAATTTGCGACAGTAAAAAATTATTTTTTGAATAATTTACTATAGAAAAGGCAATCACTGGCGTAATTAAAATTTGCGACAGTTGAAAATTATTTTTTGAATAATTTTCTATAGAAAAGGCAATCCCTGGCGCAATTAAAATTTGCGACAGTAGAAAATTATTTTTTGAATAATTTACTATAGAAAATGCAATCCCTGGCGTAATTAAAATTTGCGACAGTAAAAAATTATTTTTTGAATAATTTACTATAGAAAAGGCAATCCCTAGCGTAATTAAAATTTGCGACAGTATAAAATTATTTTTTGAATAATTTACTATAGAAAAGGCAATCCCTGGCGCAATTAAAATTTGCAACAGTAAAAAATTATTTTTTGCAAAATTTACTGTAGAAAAGGCAATCCCTGGCGCAATTAAAACTTGCGATAGTAAAAAATTATTTTTTGAATAATTTACTATAGAAAAGGCAATCCCTGGAGTAATTAAAATTTGCGACAGTAAAAATTTTATTTTTGAATAATTTACTATAGAAAAGGCAATACCTAGCGCAATTAAAATTTGCGACAGTAAAAAATTATTTTTTGAATAATTTACTATAGAATAGGCAATCCCTGGCGTAATTAAAATTTGCGACAGTAGAAAATTATTTTTTGAATAATTTACTATAGAAAAGGCAATCCCTGGCGTAATTAAAATTTGCGACAGTATAAAATTATTTTTTGAATAATTTACTATAGAAAAGGCAATCCCTGGCGTAATTAAAATTTGCGACAGTTGAAAATTATTTTTTGAATAACTTACTATAGAAAAGGCAATCCCTGGCGTAATTAAAATTTGCGACAGTTGAAAATTATTTTTTGAATAATTTACTATAGAAATGGCAATCCCTGGCGTAATTAAAATTTGCGACAGTAGAAAATTATTTTTTGAATAATTTACTATAGAAAAGGCAATCCCTGGCGTATTTAAAATTTGCGACAGTAAGAAAGTATTTTTTGAATAAATTACTATAGAAAAGGCAATCCCTGGCGTAATTAAAATTTGTGACAGTATAAAATTATTTTTTGAATAATTTACTATAGAAAAGGCAATCCCTGGCGTAATTAAAATTTGCGACAGTATAAAATTATTTTTTGAATAATTTAATATAGAAAAGGCAATCCCTGGCGCAATTAAAATTTGCAACAGTAAAAAATTATTTTTAGCAAAATTTACTGTAGAAAAGGCAATCCCTGGCGTAATTAAAATTTGCGACAGTATAAAATTATTTTTTGAATAATTTACTATAGAAAAGGCAATCCCTGGCGTAATTAAAATTTGCGACAGTTGAAAATTATTTTTTGAATAACTTACTATAGAAAAGGCAATCCCTGGCGTAATTAAAATTTGCGACAGTTGAAAATTATTTTTTGAATAATTTACTATAGAAATGGCAATCCCTGGCGTAATTAAAATTTGCGACAGTAGAAAATTATTTTTTGAATAATTTACTATAGAAAAGGCAATCCCTGGCGTATTTAAAATTTGCGACAGTAAGAAATTATTTTTTGAATAAATTACTATAGAAAAGGCAATCCCTGGCGTAATTAAAATTTGTGACAGTATAAAATTATTTTTTGAATAATTTACTATAGAAAAGGCAATCCCTGGCGTAATTAAAATTTGCGACAGTATAAAATTATTTTTTGAATAATTTAATATAGAAAAGGCAATCCCTGGCGCAATTAAAATTTGCAACAGTAAAAAATTATTTTTAGCAAAATTTACTGTAGAAAAGGCAATCCCTGGCGGATTTGAAATTCGCGACAGTAAAAAATTATTTTTTGTAAAATTTACTGTAGAAAAGGCAATCCCTGGCGTATTTAAAATTTGCGACAGTAAAAAATTAATATTTTGAAAAATTTACTATAGAAAAGGCAAGCCCTGCCGTAATTAAAATTTGCGACAGTAGAAAATTATTTTTTGAATAATTTACTATAGAAAAGGCAATCCCTGGCGTAATTAAAACTTGCGACAGTAAAAAATTATTTTTTGAATAATTTACTATAGAAAAGGCAATCCCTGGCGTAATTAAAATTTGCGACACTAGAAAATTATTTTTTGAATAATTTACTATAGAAAAGGCAATCCCTGGCGTAATTAAAATTTGCTACAGTATAAAATTATTTTTTGAATAATTTACTATAGAAAAGGCAATCCCTGGCGTAATTAAAATTTGCGACAGTTGAAAATTATTTATTGAATAATTTACTATAGAAAAGGCAATCCCTGGCGTAATTAAAATTTGCGACAGTTGAAAATTATTTTTTGAATAATTTACTATAGAAAAGGCAATCCCTGGCGTAATTAAAATTTGCTACAGTAAAAAATTATTTTTTGAATAATTTACTATAGAAAAGGCAATCCCTGGCGTAATTAAAATTTGCGAAAGTAAAAAATTATTTTTTGAATAATTTACTATAGAAAAGGCAATCCCTGGCGTAATTAAAATTTGCGACAGTAGAAAATTATTTTTTGAATAATTTACTATAGAAAAGGCAATCCCTGGCGTAATTAAAATTTGCGACAGTAGAAAATTATTTTTTGAATAATTTACTATAGAAAAGGCAATCCCTGGCGTAATTAAAATTTGCGACAGTATAAAATTATTTTTTGAATAATTTACTATAGAAAAGGCAATCCCTGCGTAATTAAAATTTGCGACAGTTGACAATTATTTTTTGAATAATTTACTATAGAAAGGGCAATCCCTGGCGTAATTAAAATTTGCGACAGTTGAAAATTATTTTTTGAATAATTTACTATAGAAAAGGCAATCCCTGGCGTAATTAAAATTTGCGACAGTTGAAAATTATTTTTTGAATAATTTACTATAGAAAAGGCAATCCTTGGCGTAATTAAAATTTGCGACAATAAAAAATTATTTTTTGAATAATTTACTATAGAAAAGGCAATCCCTGGCGTAATTAAAATTTGCGAAAGTAAAAAATTATTTTTTGAATAATTTACTATAGAAAAGGCAATCCCTGGCGTAATTAAAATTTGCAACATTAAAAAATTATTTTTTGCAAAATTTACTGTAGAAAAGGCAATCCCTGGCGGATTTGAAATTTGCGACAGTAAAAAATTATTTTTTGAATAATTTACTATAGAAAAGGTAATCCCTGGCGCAATTAAAATTTGCGACAGTTGAAAATTATGTTTTGAATAATTTACTATAGAAAAGGCAATCCCTGGCGTAATTAAAATTTGCGACAGTAAAAAATTATTTTTTGAATAATTTACTATAGAAAAGGCTATCCCGGGCGTAATTAAAATTTGCGACAGTAAAAAATTATTTTTTGAATAATTTACTATAGAAAAGGCAATCCCTGGCGTAATTAAAATTTGCGACAGTAGAAAATTATTTTTTGAATAATTTACTATAGAAAAGGCAATCCCTGGCGCAATTAAAATTTGCGACAATAAAAAATTATTTTTTGAATAATTTACTATAGAAAAGGCAATCCCTGGCGTAATTAAAATTTGCGACAGTAAAAAATTATTTTTTGAATAATTTACTATAGAAAAGGCAATCCCTGGCGTAATTAAAATTTGCGACAGTTGAAAATTATTTTTTGAATAATTTACTATAGAAAAGGCAATCCCTGGCGTAATTAAAATTTGCGACAGTAAAAAATTATTTTTTGAATAATTTACTTTAGAAAAGGCAATCCCTGGCGTAATTAAAATTTGCGACAGTATAAAATTATTTTTTGAATAATTTACTATAGAAAAGGCAATCCATGCCGTAATTAAAATTTGCGACAGTTGACAATTATTTTTTGAATAATTTACTATAGAAAAGGCAATCCCTGGCGTAATTAAAATTTGCGACAGTTGAAAATTATTTTTTGAATAATTTACTATAGAAAAGGCAATCCCTGGCGCAATTAAAATTTGCGACAGTAAAAAATTATTTTTTGAATAATTTACTATAGAAAAGGCAATCCCTGGCGTAATTAAAATTTGCGACAGTAAAAAATTATTTTTTGAATAATTTACTATAGAAAAGGCAATCCCTGGCGTAATTAAAATTTGCGACAGTTGAAAATTATTTTTTGAATAATTTACTATAGAAAAGGCAATCCCTGGCGTAATTAAAATTTGCGACAGTAAAAAATTATTTTTTGAATAATTTACTATAGAAAAGGCTATCCCTGGCGTAATTAAAATATGCGACAGTAAAAAATTATTTTTTGAATAATTTACTATAGAAAAGGCAATCCCTGGCGTAATTAAAATTTGCGACAGTAGAAAATTATTTTTTGAATAATTTACTATAGAAAAGGCAATCCCTGGCGTAGTTAAAATTTGCGACAGTATAAAATTATTTTTTGAATAATTTACTATAGAAAAGGCAATCCCTGGCGCAATTAAAATTTGCGACAGTATTAAATTATTTTTTGAATAATTTACAATAGAAAAGGCAATCCCTGGCGTAATTAAAATTTGCGAGAGTATAAAATTATTTTTTGAATAATTTACTATAGAAAAGGCAATCCCTGGCGTAATTAAAATTTGCGACAGTAAAAAATTATTTTTTGAATAATTTACTATAGAAAAGGCAATCCCTGGCGTAATTAAAATTTGCGACAGTAGAAAATTATTTTTTGAAAAGTTTACTATAGAAAAGGCAATCCCTGGCGCAATTAAAATTTGCGACAGTAAAAAATTATTTTTTGAATAATTTACTGTAGAAAAGGCAATCCCTGGCGCAATTAAAATTTGCGACAGTAAAAAATTATTTTTTGCAAAATTTACTATAGAAAAGGCAATCCCTGGCGCACTTAAAATTTGCGACAGCAAAAAATTAATTTGTGAGAAATTTACTATAGAAAAGGCAATCCTTGGGATATTTAAACTTTGCGACAGTAAAAAATTATTTTTTGAATAATTTACTATAGAAAAGGCAATCCCTGGCGTAATTAAAATTTGCGACAGTAAAAAATTATTTTTTGAATAATTTACTATAGAAAAGGCAATCCCTAGCGTAATTAAAATTTGCGACAGTATAAAATTATTTTTTGAATAATTTACTATAGAAAAGGCAATCCCTGGCGCAATTAAAATTTGCAACAGTAAAAAATTATTTTTTGCTAAATTTACTGTAGAAAAGGCAATCCCTGGCGCAATTAAAACTTGCGATAGTAAAAAATTATTTTTTGAATAATTTACTATAGAAAAGGCAATCCCTGGAGTAATTAAAATTTGCGACAGTAAAAAATTTTTTTTTGAATAATTTACTATAGAAAAGGCAATACCTGGCGCAATTAAAATTTGCGACAGTAAAAAATTATTTTTTGAATAATTTACTATAGAAAAGGCAATCCCTGGCGTTATTAAAATTTGCGACAGTAGAAAATTATTTTTTGAATAATTTACTATAGAAAAGGCAATCCCTGGCGTAATTAAAATTTGCGACAGTATAAAATTATTTTTTGAATAATTTACTATAGAAAAGGCAATCCCTGGCGTAATTAAAATTTGCGACAGTATAAAATTATTTTTTGAATAATTTACTATAGAAAAGGCAATCCCTGGCGTAATTAAAATTTGCGACAGTTGAAAATTATTTATTGAATAATTTACTATAGAAAAGGCAATCCCTGGCGTAATTAAAATTTGCGACAGTTGAAAATTATTTTTTGAATAATTTACTATAGAAAAGGCAATCCCTGGCGTAATTAAAATTTGCTACAGTAAAAAATTATTTTTTGAATAATTTACTATAGAAAAGGCAATCCCTGGCGTAATTAAAATTTGCGAAAGTAAAAAATTATTTTTTGAATAATTTACTATAGAAAAGGCAATCCCTGGCGTAATTAAAATTTGCGACAGTAGAAAATTATTTTTTGAATAATTTACTATAGAAAAGGCAATCCCTGGCGTAATTAAAATTTGCGACAGTAGAAAATTATTTTTTGAATAATTTACTATAGAAAAGGCAATCCCTGGCGTAATTAAAATTTGCGACAGTATAAAATTATTTTTTGAATAATTTACTATAGAAAAGGCAATCCCTGCCGTAATTAAAATTTGCGACAGTTGAAAATTATTTTTTGAATAATTTACTATAGAAAGGGCAATCCCTGGCGTAATTAAAATTTGCGACAGTTGAAAATTATTTTTTGAATAATTTACTATAGAAAAGGCAATCCCTGGCGTAATTAAAATTTGCGACAGTTGAAAATTATTTTTTGAATAATTTACTATAGAAAAGGCAATCCCTGGCGTAATTAAAATTTGCGACAGTAAAAAATTATTTTTTGAATAATTTACTATAGAAAAGGCAATCCCTGGCGTAATTAAAATTTGCTAAAGTAAAAAATTATTTTTTGAATAATTTACTATAGAAAAGGCAATCCCTGGCGTAATTAAAATTTGCAACATTAAAAAATTATTTTTTGCAAAATTTACTGTAGAAAAGGCAATCCCTGGCGGATTTGAAATTTGCGACAGTAAAAAATTATTTTTTGAATAATTTACTATAGAAAAGGTAATCCCTGGCGCAATTAAAATTTGCGACAGTTGAAAATTATTTTTTGAATAATTTACTATAGAAAAGGCAATCCCTGGCGTAATTAAAATTTGCGACAGTAAAAAATTATTTTTTGAATAATTTACTATAGAAAAGGCTATCCCTGGCGTAATTAAAATTTGCGACAGTAAAAAATTATTTTTTGAATAATTTACTATAGAAAAGGCAATCCCTGGCGTAATTAAAATTTGCGACAGTAGAAAATTATTTTTTGAATAATTTACTATAGAAAAGGCAATCCCTGGCGCAATTAAAATTTGCGACAGTAAAAAATTATTTTTTGAATAATTTACTATAGAAAAGGCAATCCCTGGCGTAATTAAAATTTGCGACAGTAAAAAATTATTTTTTGAATAATTTACTATAGAAAAGGCAATCCCTGGCGTAATTAAAATTTGCGACAGTTGAAAATTATTTTTTGAATAATTTACTATAGAAAAGGCAATCCCTGGCGTAATTAAAATTTGCGACAGTAAAAAATTATTTTTTGAATAATTTACTTTAGAAAAGGCAATCCCTGGCGTAATTAAAATTTGCGACAGTATAAAATTATTTTTTGAATAATTTACTATAGAAAAGGCAATCCATGCCGTAATTAAAATTTGCGACAGTTGACAATTATTTTTTGAATAATTTACTATAGAAAAGGCAATCCCTGGCGTAATTAAAATTTGCGACAGTTGAAAATTATTTTTTGAATAATTTACTATAGAAAAGGCAATCCCTGGCGCAATTAAAATTTGCGACAGTAAAAAATTATTTTTTGAATAATTTACTATAGAAAAGGCAATCCCTGGCGTAATTAAAATTTGCGACAGTAAAAAATTATTTTTTGAATAATTTACTATAGAAAAGGCAATCCCTGGCGTAATTAAAATTTGCGACAGTTGAAAATTATTTTTTGAATAATTTACTATAGAAAAGGCAATCCCTGGCGTAATTAAAATTTGCGACAGTAAAAAATTATTTTTTGAATAATTTACTATAGAAAAGGCTATCCCTGGCGTAATTAAAATATGCGACAGTAAAAAATTATTTTTTGAATAATTTACTATAGAAAAGGCAATCCCTGGCGTAATTAAAATTTGCGACAGTAGAAAATTATTTTTTGAATAATTTACTATAGAAAAGGCAATCCCTGGCGTAGTTAAAATTTGCGACAGTATAAAATTATTTTTTGAATAATTTACTATAGAAAAGGCAATCCCTGGCGCAATTAAAATTTGCGACAGTATTAAATTATTTTTTGAATAATTTACAATAGAAAAGGCAATCCCTGGCGTAATTAAAATTTGCGAGAGTATAAAATTATTTTTTGAATAATTTACTATAGAAAAGGCAATCCCTGGCGTAATTAAAATTTGCGACAGTTGAAAATTATTTTTTGAATAATTTACTATAGAAAAGGCTATCCCTGGCG
This sequence comes from Dioctria linearis, assembly GCA_963930735.1. NCBI lineage: Eukaryota > Metazoa > Arthropoda > Insecta > Diptera > Asilidae > Dioctria > Dioctria linearis. The sequence continues at coordinate 9,281 of CAWVNZ010001989.1, forward strand.
TAATTAAAATTTGCGACAGAAAAAAATTATTTTTTGAATAATTTACTATAGAAAAGGCTATCCCTGGCGTAATTAAAATATGCGACAGTAAAAAATTATTTTTTGAATAATTTACTATAGAAAAGGCAATCCCTGGCGTAATTAAAATTTGCGACAGTAGAAAATTATTTTTTGAATAATTTACTATAGAAAAGGCAATCCCTGGCGTAGTTAAAATTTGCGACAGTATAAAATTATTTTTTGAATAATTTACTATAGAAAAGGCAATCCCTGGCGCAATTAAAATTTGCGACAGTATTAAATTATTTTTTGAATAATTTACAATAGAAAAGGCAATCCCTGGCGTAATTAAAATTTGCGAGAGTATAAAATTATTTTTTGAATAATTTACTATAGAAAAGGCAATCCCTGGCGTAATTAAAATTTGCGACAGTAAAAAATTATTTTTTGAATAATTTACTATAGAAAAGGCAATCCCTGGCGTAATTAAAATTTGCGACAGTAGAAAATTATTTTTTGAAAAGTTTACTATAGAAAAGGCAATCCCTGGCGCAATTAAAATTTGCGACAGTAAAAAATTATTTTTTGAATAATTTACTATAGAAAAGGCAATCCCTGGCGTAATTAAAATTTGCGACAGTAGAAAATTATTTTTTGAATAATTTACTATAGAAAAGGCAATCCCTGGCGCAATTAAAATTTGCGACAGTAAAAAATTATTTTTTGAATAATTTACTATAGAAAAGGCAATCCCTGGCGTAATTAAAATTTGCGACAGTAAAAAATTATTTTTTGAATAATTTACTATAGAAAAGGCAATCCCTGGCGTAATTAAAATTTGCGACAGTTGAAAATTATTTTTTGAATAATTTACTATAGAAAAGGCAATCCCTGGCGTAATTAAAATTTGCGACAGTAAAAAATTATTTTTTGAATAATTTACTTTAGAAAAGGCAATCCCTGGCGTAATTAAAATTTGCGACAGTATAAAATTATTTTTTGAATAATTTACTATAGAAAAGGCAATCCATGCCGTAATTAAAATTTGCGACAGTTGACAATTATTTTTTGAATAATTTACTATAGAAAAGGCAATCCCTGGCGTAATTAAAATTTGCGACAGTTGAAAATTATTTTTTGAATAATTTACTATAGAAAAGGCAATCCCTGGCGCAATTAAAATTTGCGACAGTAAAAAATTATTTTTTGAATAATTTACTATAGAAAAGGCAATCCCTGGCGTAATTAAAATTTGCGACAGTAAAAAATTATTTTTTGAATAATTTACTATAGAAAAGGCAATCCCTGGCGTAATTAAAATTTGCGACAGTTGAAAATTATTTTTTGAATAATTTACTATAGAAAAGGCAATCCCTGGCGTAATTAAAATTTGCGACAGTAAAAAATTATTTTTTGAATAATTTACTATAGAAAAGGCTATCCCTGGCGTAATTAAAATATGCGACAGTAAAAAATTATTTTTTGAATAATTTACTATAGAAAAGGCAATCCCTGGCGTAATTAAAATTTGCGACAGTAGAAAATTATTTTTTGAATAATTTACTATAGAAAAGGCAATCCCTGGCGTAGTTAAAATTTGCGACAGTATAAAATTATTTTTTGAATAATTTACTATAGAAAAGGCAATCCCTGGCGCAATTAAAATTTGCGACAGTATTAAATTATTTTTTGAATAATTTACAATAGAAAAGGCAATCCCTGGCGTAATTAAAATTTGCGAGAGTATAAAATTATTTTTTGAATAATTTACTATAGAAAAGGCAATCCCTGGCGTAATTAAAATTTGCGACAGTAAAAAATTATTTTTTGAATAATTTACTATAGAAAAGGCAATCCCTGGCGTAATTAAAATTTGCGACAGTAGAAAATTATTTTTTGAAAAGTTTACTATAGAAAAGGCAATCCCTGGCGCAATTAAAATTTGCGACAGTAAAAAATTATTTTTTGAATAATTTACTGTAGAAAAGGCAATCCCTGGCGCAATTAAAATTTGCGACAGTAAAAAATTATTTTTTGCAAAATTTACTATAGAAAAGGCAATCCCTGGCGCACTTAAAATTTGCGACAGCAAAAAATTAATTTGTGAGAAATTTACTATAGAAAAGGCAATCCTTGGGATATTTAAACTTTGCGACAGTAAAAAATTATTTTTTGAATAATTTACTATAGAAAAGGCAATCCCTGGCGTAATTAAAATTTGCGACAGTAAAAAATTATTTTTTGAATAATTTACTATAGAAAAGGCAATCCCTAGCGTAATTAAAATTTGCGACAGTATAAAATTATTTTTTGAATAATTTACTATAGAAAAGGCAATCCCTGGCGCAATTAAAATTTGCAACAGTAAAAAATTATTTTTTGCAAAATTTACTGTAGAAAAGGCAATCCCTGGCGCAATTAAAACTTGCGATAGTAAAAAATTATTTTTTGAATAATTTACTATAGAAAAGGCAATCCCTGGAGTAATTAAAATTTGCGACAGTAAAAAATTTTTTTTTGAATAATTTACTATAGAAAAGGCAATACCTGGCGCAATTAAAATTTGCGACAGTAAAAAATTATTTTTTGAATAATTTACTATAGAAAAGGCAATCCCTGGCGTTATTAAAATTTGCGACAGTAGAAAATTATTTTTTGAATAATTTACTATAGAAAAGGCAATCCCTGGCGTAATTAAAATTTGCGACAGTATAAAATTATTTTTTGAATAATTTACTATAGAAAAGGCAATCCCTGGCGTAATTAAAATTTGCGACAGTTGAAAATTATTTTTTGAATAATTTACTATAGAAAAGGCAATCCCTGGCGTAATTAAAATTTGCGACAGTTGAAAATTATTTTTTGAATAATTTACTATAGAAATGGCAATCCCTGGCGTAATTAAAATTTGCGACAGTAGAAAATTATTTTTTGAATAATTTACTATAGAAAAGGCAATCCCTGGCGTATTTAAAATTTGCGACAGTAAGAAATTATTTTTTGAATAAATTACTATAGAAAAGGCAAGCCCTGGCGTAATTAAAATTTGCGACAGTAGAAAATTATTTTTTGAATAATTTACTATAGAAAAGGCAATCCCTGGCTTAATTAAAATTTGCGACAGCAAAAAATTATTTTTTGAATAATTTACTATAGAAAAGGCAATCCCTGGCGTAATTAAAATTTGCGACACTAGAAAATTATTTTTTGAATAATTTACTATAGAAAAGGCAATCCCTGGCGTATTTAAAATTTGCGACAGTAAGATATTATTTTTTGAATAAATTACTATAGAAAAGGCAATTCCTGGCGTAATTAAAATTTGCGACAGTAAAAAATTATTTTTTGAATAATTTACTACAGAAAAGGCAATCCCTGGCGCAATTAAAATTTGCAACAGTAAAAAATTATTTTTTGCAAAATTTACTGTAGAAAAGGCCATCCCTGGCGCAATTAAAACTTGCGATAGTAAAAAATTATTTTTTGACTAATTTAATATAGAAAAGGCAATCCCTGGCGTAATTAAAATTTGCGACAGTAGAAAATTATTTTTTGAATAATTTACTATAGAAAAGGCAATCCCTGGCGTATTTAAAATTTGCGACAGTAAGAAATTATTTTTTGAATAAATTACTATAGAAAAGGCAATCCCTGGCGTAATTAAAATTTGCGACAGTAAAAAATTATTTTTTGAATAATTTACTATAGAAAAGGCAATCCCTGGGATATTTAAAATTTGCGACAGTAAAAAATTATTTTTTGAATAATTTACTATAGAAAAGGCAATCCCTGGCGTAATTAAAATTTGCGACAGTTGAAATTTATTTTTTGAATAATTTTCTATAGAAAAGGCAATCCCTGGCGCAATTAAAATTTGCGACAGTAGAAAATTATTTTTTGAATAATTTACTATAGAAAAGGCAATCCCTGGCGTAATTAAAATTTGCGACAGTAAAAAATTATTTTTTGAATAATTTACTATAGAAAAGGCAATCCCTAGCGTAATTAAAATTTGCGACAGTATAAAATTATTTTTTGAATAATTTACTATAGAAAAGGCAAACCCTGGCGCAATTAAAATTTGCAACAGTAAAAAATTATTTTTTGCAAAATTTACTATAGAAAAGGCAATCCCTGGCGCAATTAAAACTTGCGATAGTAAAAAATTATTTTTTGAATAATTTACTATAGAAAAGGCAATCCCTGGAGTAATTAAAATTTGCGACAGTAAAAAATTTTTTTTTGAATAATTTACTATAGAAAAGGCAATACCTGGCGCAATTAAAATTTGCGACAGTAAAAAATTATTTTTTGAATAATTTACTATAGAAAAGGCAATCCCTGGCGTAATTAAAATTTGCGACAGTAGAAAATTATTTTTTGAATAATTTACTATAGAAAAGGCAATCCCTGGCGTAATTAAAATTTGCGACAGTATAAAATTATTTTTTGAATAATTTACTATAGAAAAGGCAATCCCTGGCGTAATTAAAATTTGCGACAGTTGAAAATTATTTTTTGAATAACTTACTATAGAAAAGGCAATCCCTGGCGTAATTAAAATTTGCGACAGTTGAAAATTATTTTTTGAATAATTTACTATAGAAATGGCAATCCCTGGCGTAATTAAAATTTGCGACAGTAGAAAATTATTTTTTGAATAATTTACTATAGAAAAGGCAATCCCTGGCGTATTTAAAATTTGCGACAGTAAGAAATTATTTTTTGAATAAATTACTATAGAAAAGGCAATCCCTGGCGTAATTAAAATTTGTGACAGTATAAAATTATTTTTTGAATAATTTACTATAGAAAAGGCAATCCCTGGCGTAATTAAAATTTGCGACAGTATAAAATTATTTTTTGAATAATTTAATATAGAAAAGGCAATCCCTGGCGCAATTAAAATTTGCAACAGTAAAAAATTATTTTTAGCAAAATTTACTGTAGAAAAGGCAATCCCTGGCGTAATTAAAATTTGCGACAGTTGAAAATTATTTTTTGAATAACTTACTATAGAAAAGGCAATCCCTGGCGTAATTAAAATTTGTGACAGTATAAAATTATTTTTTGAATAATTTAATATAGAAAAGGCAATCCCTGGCGCAATTAAAATTTGCAACAGTAAAAAATTATTTTTAGCAAAATTTACTGTAGAAAAGGCAATCCCTGGCGGATTTGAAATTTGCGACAGTAAAAAATTATTTTTTGTAAAATTTACTGTAGAAAAGGCAATCCCTGGCGTATTTAAAATTTGCGACAGTAAAAAATTAATATTTTGAAAAATTTACTGTAGAAAAGGCAAGCCCTGGCGTAATTAAAATTTGCGACAGTAGAAAATTATTTTTTGAATAATTTACTATAGAAAAGGCAATCCCTGGCTTAATTAAAATTTGCGACAGCAAAAAATTATTTTTTGAATAATTTACTATAGAAAAGGCAATCCCTGGCGTAATTAAAATTTGCGACACTAGAAAATTATTTTTTGAATAATTTACTATAGAAAAGGCAATCCCTGGCGTATTTAAAATTTGCGACAGTAAGATATTATTTTTTGAATAAATTACTATAGAAAAGGCAATTCCTGGCGTAATTAAAATTTGCGACAGTAAAAAATTATTTTTTGAATAATTTACTACAGAAAAGGCAATCCCTGGCGCAATTAAAATTTGCAACAGTAAAAAATTATTTTTTGCAAAATTTACTGTAGAAAAGGCCATCCCTGGCGCAATTAAAACTTGCGATAGTAAAAAATTATTTTTTGACTAATTTAATATAGAAAAGGCAATCCCTGGCGTAATTAAAATTTGCGACAGTAGAAAATTATTTTTTGAATAATTTACTATAGAAAAGGCAATCCCTGGCGTATTGAAAATTTGCGACAGTAAGAAATTATTTTTTGAATAAATTACTATAGAAAAGGCAATCCCTGGCGTAATTAAAATTTGCGACAGTAAAAAATTATTTTTTGAATAATTTACTATAGAAAAGGCAATCCCTGGGATATTTAAAATTTGCGACAGTAAAAAATTATTTTTTGAATAATTTACTATAGAAAAGGCAATCCCTGGCGTAATTAAAATTTGCGACAGTTGAAATTTATTTTTTGAATAATTTTCTATAGAAAAGGCAATCCCTGGCGCAATTAAAATTTGCGACAGTAGAAAATTATTTTTTGAATAATTTACTATAGAAAAGGCAATCCCTGGCGTAATTAAAATTTGCGACAGTAAAAAATTATTTTTTGAATAATTTACTATAGAAAAGGCAATCCCTAGCGTAATTAAAATTTGCGACAGTATAAAATTATTTTTTGAATAATTTACTATAGAAAAGGCAAACCCTGGCGCAATTAAAATTTGCAACAGTAAAAAATTATTTTTTGCAAAATTTACTATAGAAAAGGCAATCCCTGGCGCAATTAAAACTTGCGATAGTAAAAAATTATTTTTTGAATAATTTACTATAGAAAAGGCAATCCCTGGAGTAATTAAAATTTGCGACAGTAAAAAATTTTTTTTTGAATAATTTACTATAGAAAAGGCAATACCTGGCGCAATTAAAATTTGCGACAGTAAAAAATTATTTTTTGAATAATTTACTATAGAAAAGGCAATCCCTGGCGTAATTAAAATTTGCGACAGTAGAAAATTATTTTTTGAATAATTTACTATAGAAAAGGCAATCCCTGGCGTAATTAAAATTTGCGACAGTATAAAATTATTTTTTGAATAATTTACTATAGAAAAGGCAATCCCTGGCGTAATTAAAATTTGCGACAGTTGAAAATTATTTTTTGAATAACTTACTATAGAAAAGGCAATCCCTGGCGTAATTAAAATTTGCGACAGTTGAAAATTATTTTTTGAATAATTTACTATAGAAATGGCAATCCCTGGCGTAATTAAAATTTGCGACAGTAGAAAATTATTTTTTGAATAATTTACTATAGAAAAGGCAATCCCTGGCGTATTTAAAATTTGCGACAGTAAGAAATTATTTTTTGAATAAATTACTATAGAAAAGGCAATCCCTGGCGTAATTAAAATTTGTGACAGTATAAAATTATTTTTTGAATAATTTACTATAGAAAAGGCAATCCCTGGCGTAATTAAAATTTGCGACAGTATAAAATTATTTTTTGAATAATTTAATATAGAAAAGGCAATCCCTGGCGCAATTAAAATTTGCAACAGTAAAAAATTATTTTTAGCAAAATTTACTGTAGAAAAGGCAATCCCTGGCGTAATTAAAATTTGCGACAGTTGAAAATTATTTTTTGAATAACTTACTATAGAAAAGGCAATCCCTGGCGTAATTAAAATTTGTGACAGTATAAAATTATTTTTTGAATAATTTAATATAGAAAAGGCAATCCCTGGCGCAATTAAAATTTGCAACAGTAAAAAATTATTTTTAGCAAAATTTACTGTAGAAAAGGCAATCCCTGGCGGATTTGAAATTTGCGACAGTAAAAAATTATTTTTTGTAAAATTTACTGTAGAAAAGGCAATCCCTGGCGTATTTAAAATTTGCGACAGTAAAAAATTAATATTTTGAAAAATTTACTGTAGTAAAGGCAAGCCCTGGCGTAATTAAAATTTGCGACAGTAGAAAATTATTTTTTGAATAATTTACTATAGAAAAGGCAATCCCTGGCTTAATTAAAATTTGCGACAGCAAAAAATTATTTTTTGAATAATTTACTATAGAAAAGGCAATCCCTGGCGTAATTAAAATTTGCGACACTAGAAAATTATTTTTTGAATAATTTACTATAGAAAAGGCAATCCCTGGCGTATTTAAAATTTGCGACAGTAAGATATTATTTTTTGAATAAATTACTATAGAAAAGGCAATTCCTGGCGTAATTAAAATTTGCGACAGTAAAAAATTATTTTTTGAATAATTTACTATAGAAAAGGCAATCCCTGGCGCAATTAAAATTTGCAACAGTAAAAAATTATTTTTTGCAAAATTTACTGTAGAAAAGGCCATCCCTGGCGCAATTAAAACTTGCGATAGTAAAAAATTATTTTTTGACTAATTTAATATAGAAAAGGCAATCCCTGGCGTAATTAAAATTTGCGACAGTAGAAAATTATTTTTTGAATAATTTACTATAGAAAAGGCAATCCCTGGCGTATTTAAAATTTGCGACAGTAAGAAATTATTTTTTGAATAAATTACTATAGAAAAGGCAATCCCTGGCGTAATTAAAATTTGCGACAGTAAAAAATTATTTTTTGAATAATTTACTATAGAAAAGGCAATCCCTGGGATATTTAAAATTTGCGACAGTAAAAAATTATTTTTTGAATAATTTACTATAGAAAAGGCAATCCCTGGCGTAATTAAAATTTGCACAGTTGAAATTTATTTTTTGAATAATTTTCTATAGAAAAGGCAATCCCTGGCGCAATTAAAATTTGCGACAGTAGAAAATTATTTTTTGAATAATTTACTATAGAAAAGGCAATCCCTGGCGTAATTAAAATTTGCGACAGTAAAAAATTATTTTTTGAATAATTTACTATAGAAAAGGCAATCCCTAGCGTAATTAAAATTTGCGACAGTATAAAATTATTTTTTGAATAATTTACTATAGAAAAGGCAAACCCTGGCGCAATTAAAATTTGCAACAGTAAAAAATTATTTTTTGCAAAATTTACTATAGAAAAGGCAATCCCTGGCGCAATTAAAACTTGCGATAGTAAAAAATTATTTTTTGAATAATTTACTATAGAAAAGGCAATCCCTGGAGTAATTAAAATTTGCGACAGTAAAAAATTTTTTTTTGAATAATTTACTATAGAAAAGGCAATACCTGGCGCAATTAAAATTTGCGACAGTAAAAAATTATTTTTTGAATAATTTACTATAGAAAAGGCAATCCCTGGCGTAATTAAAATTTGCGACAGTAGAAAATTATTTTTTGAATAATTTACTATAGAAAAGGCAATCCCTGGCGTAATTAAAATTTGCGACAGTATAAAATTATTTTTTGAATAATTTACTATAGAAAAGGCAATCCCTGGCGTAATTAAAATTTGCGACAGTTGAAAATTATTTTTTGAATAACTTACTATAGAAAAGGCAATCCCTGGCGTAATTAAAATTTGCGACAGTTGAAAATTATTTTTTGAATAATTTACTATAGAAATGGCAATCCCTGGCGTAATTAAAATTTGCGACAGTAGAAAATTATTTTTTGAATAATTTACTATAGAAAAGGCAATCCCTGGCGTATTTAAAATTTGCGACAGTAAGAAATTATTTTTTGAATAAATTACTATAGAAAAGGCAATCCCTGGCGTAATTAAAATTTGTGACAGTATAAAATTATTTTTTGAATAATTTACTATAGAAAAGGCAATCCCTGGCGTAATTAAAATTTGCGACAGTATAAAATTATTTTTTGAATAATTTAATATAGAAAAGGCAATCCCTGGCGCAATTAAAATTTGCAACAGTAAAAAATTATTTTTAGCAAAATTTACTGTAGAAAAGGCAATCCCTGGCGTAATTAAAATTTGCGACAGTTGAAAATTATTTTTTGAATAACTTACTATAGAAAAGGCAATCCCTGGCGTAATTAAAATTTGTGACAGTATAAAATTATTTTTTGAATAATTTACTATAGAAAAGGCAATCCCTGGCGTAATTAAAATTTGCGACAGTATAAAATTATTTTTTGAATAATTTAATATAGAAAAGGCAATCCCTGGCGCAATTAAAATTTGCAACAGTAAAAAATTATTTTTAGCAAAATTTACTGTAGAAAAGGCAATCCCTGGCGGATTTGAAATTTGCGACAGTAAAAAATTATTTTTTGTAAAATTTACTGTAGAAAAGGCAATCCCTGGCGTATTTAAAATTTGCGACAGTAAAAAATTAATATTTTGAAAAATTTACTGTAGAAAAGGCAAGCCCTGGCGTAATTAAAATTTGCGACAGTAGAAAATTATTTTTTGAATAATTTACTATAGAAAAGGCAATCCCTGGCGTAATTAAAATTTGCGACAGTAAAAAATTATTTTTTGAATAATTTACTATAGAAAAGGCAATCCCTGGCGTAATTAAAATTTGCGACACTAGAAAATTATTTTTTGAATAATTTACTATAGAAAAGGCAATCCCTGGCGTAATTAAAATTTGCGACAGTATAAAATTATTTTTTGAATAATTTACTATAGAAAAGGCAATCCCTGGCGTAATTAAAATTTGCGACAGTTGAAAATTATTTATTGAATAATTTACTATAGAAAAGGCAATCCCTGGCGTAATTAAAATTTGCGACAGTTGAAAATTATTTTTTGAATAATTTACTATAGAAAAGGCAATCCCTGGCGTAGTTAAAATTTGCGACAGTTGAAAATTATTTTTTGAATAATTTACTATAGAAAAGGCAATCCCTGGCGTAATTAAAATTTGCGAAAGTAAAAAATTATTTTTTGAATAATTTACTATAGAAAAGGCAATCCCTGGCGTAATTAAAATTTGCGACAGTTGAAAATTATTTTTTGAATAATTTACTATAGAAAAGTCAATCCCTGGCGTACTTAAAATTTGCGACAGTATAAAATTATTTTTTGAATAATTTACTATAGAAAAGGCAATCCCTGGCGTAACTAAAATTTGCGACAGTTGAAAATTATTTATTGAATAATTTACTATAGAAATGGCAATCCCTGGCGTAATTAAAATTTGCGACAGTAGAAAATTATTTTTTGAATAATTTACTATAGAAAAGGCAATCCCTCGCGTAATTAAAATCTGCGATAGTATAAAATTATTTTTTGAATAATTTACTATAGAAAAGGCAATCCCTGGCGCAATTAAAATTTGCAACATTAAAAAATAATTTTTTGCAAAATTTACTGTAGAAAAGGCAATCCCTGGCGGATTTGAAATTTGCGACAGTAAAAAATTATTTTTTGAATAATTTACTATAGAAAAGGTAATCCCTGGCGCAATTAAAATTTTCGACAGTTGAAAATTATTTTTTGAATAATTTACTATAGAAAAGGCAATCCCTGGCGTAATTAAAATTTGCGACAGTAAAAAATTATTTTTTGAATAATTTACTATAGAAAAGGCTATCCCTGGCGTAATTAAAATTTGCGACAGTAAAGAATTATTTTTTGAATAATTTACTATAGAAAAGGCAATCCCTGGCGTAATTAAAATTTGCGACAGTAGAAAATTATTTTTTGAATAATTTACTATAGAAAAGGCAATCCCTGGCGTAATTAAAATTTGCGACAGTTGAAAATTATTTTTTGAATAATTTACTATAGAAAAGGCAATCCCTGGCGTAATTAAAATTTGCGACAGTATAAAATTATTTTTTGAATAATTTACTATAGAAAAGGCAATCCCTGCCGTAATTAAAATTTGCGACAGTTGACAATTATTTTTTGAATAATTTACTATAGAAAAGGCAATCCCTGGCGTAATTAAAATTTGCGACAGTTGAAAATTATTTTTGGAATAATTTACTATAGAAAAGGCAATCCCTGGCGCAATTAAAATTTGCGACAGTAAAAAATTATTTTTTGAATAATTTACTATAGAAAAGGCAATCCCTGGCGTAATTAAAATTTGCGACAGTAAAAAATTATTTTTTGAATAATTTACTATAGAAAAGGCAATCCCTGGCGTAATTAAAATTTGCGACAGTTGAAAATTATTTTTTGAATAATTTACTATAGAAAAGGCAATCCCTGGCGTAATTAAAATTTGCGACAGTAAAAAATTATTTTTTGAATAATTTACTATAGAAAAGGCTATCCCTGGCGTAATTAAAATATGCGACAGTAAAAAATTATTTTTTGAATAATTTACTATAGAAAAGGCAATCCCTGGCGTAATTAAAATTTGCGACAGTAGAAAATTATTTTTTGAATAATTTACTATAGAAAAGGCAATCCCTGGCGTAGTTAAAATTTGCGACAGTATAAAATTATTTTTTGAATAATTTACTATAGAAAAGGCAATCCCTGGCGCAATTAAAATTTGCGACAGTATTAAATTATTTTTTGAATAATTTACAATAGAAAAGGTAATCCCTGGCGCAATTAAAATTTGCGACAGTTGAAAATTATTTTTTGAATAATTTACTATAGAAAAGGCAATCCCTGGCGTAATTAAAATTTGCGACAGTAAAAAATTATTTTTTGAATAATTTACTATAGAAAAGGCTATCCCTGGCGTAATTAAAATTTGCGACAGTAAAAAATTATTTTTTGAATAATTTACTATAGAAAAGGCAATCCCTGGCGTAATTAAAATTTGCGACAGTAGAAAATTATTTTTTGAATAATTTACTATAGAAAAGGCAATCCCTGGCGTAATTAAAATTTGCGACAGTTGAAAATTATTTTTTGAATAATTTACTATAGAAAAGGCAATCCCTGGCGTAATTAAAATTTGCGACAGTATAAAATTATTTTTTGAATAATTTACTATAGAAAAGGCAATCCCTGCCGTAATTAAAATTTGCGACAGTTGACAATTATTTTTTGAATAATTTACTATAGAAAAGGCAATCCCTGGCGTAATTAAAATTTTCGACAGTTGAAAATTATTTTTTGAATAATTTACTATAGAAAAGGCAATCCCTGGCGCAATTAAAATTTGCGACAGTAAAAAATTATTTTTTGAATAATTTACTATAGAAAAGGCAATCCCTGGCGTAATTAAAATTTGCGACAGTAAAAAATTATTTTTTGAATAATTTACTATAGAAAAGGCAATCCCTGGCGTAATTAAAATTTGCGACAGTTCAAAATTATTTTTTGAATAATTTACTATAGAAAAGGCAATCCCTGGCGTAATTAAAATTTGCGACAGTAAAAAATTATTTTTTGAATAATTTACTATAGAAAAGGCTATCCCTGGCGTAATTAAAATATGCGACAGTAAAAAATTATTTTTTGAATAATTTACTATAGAAAAGGCAATCCCTGGCGTAATTAAAATTTGCGACAGTAGAAAATTATTTTTTGAATAATTTACTATAGAAAAGGCAATCCCTGGCGTAGTTAAAATTTGCGACAGTATAAAATTATTTTTTGAATAATTTACTATAGAAAAGGCAATCCCTGGCGCAATTAAAATTTGCGACAGTATTAAATTATTTTTTGAATAATTTACAATAGAAAAGGCAATCCCTGGCGTAATTAAAATTTGCGACAGTATAAAATTATTTTTTGAATAATTTACTATAGAAAAGGCAATCCCTGGCGTAATTAAAATTTGCGACAGTAAAAAATTATTTTTTGAATAATTTACTATAGAAAAGGCAATCCCTGGCGTAATTAAAATTTGCGACAGTAGAAAATTATTTTTTGAAAAGTTTACTATAGAAAAGGCAATCCCTGGCGCAATTAAAATTTGCGACAGTAAAAAATTATTTTTTGAATAATTTACTGTAGAAAAGGCAATCCCTGGCGCAATTAAAATTTGCGACAGTAAAAAATTATTTTTTGCAAAATTTACTATAGAAAAGGCAATCCCTGGCGCACTTAAAATTTGCGACAGTTAAAAATTATTTTTTGAATAATTTACTATAGAAAAGGCAATCCCTGGCGTAATTAAAATTTGCGACAGTAGAAAATTATTTTTTGAATAATTTACTATAGAAAAGGCAATCCCTGGCGCACTTAAAATTTTCGACAGTATAAAATTATTTTTTGAATAATTTACTATAGAAAAGGCAATCCCTGGCGTATTTAAAATTTGCGACAGCAAAAAATTAATTTGTGAGAAATTTACTATAGAAAAGGCAATCCTTGGGATATTTAAACTTTACGACAGTAAAAAATTATTTTTTGAATAATTTACTATAGAAAAGGCAATCCCTGGCGCAATTAAAATTTGCGACAGTTGAAAATTATTTTTTGAATAATTTACTATAGAAAAGGCAATCCCTGGCGTAATTAAAATTTGCGACAGTTGAAAATTATTTTTTGAATAATTTACTATAGAAAAGGCAATCCCTGGCGCAATTAAAATTTGCGACAGTAAAAAATTATTTTTTGAATAATTTACTATAGAAAGGGCAATCCCTGGCGTAATTAAAATTTGCGACAGTAAAAAATTATTTTTTGAATAATTTACTATAGAAAAGGCAATCCCTGGCGTAATTAAAATTTGCGACAGTTGAAAATTATTTTTTGAATAATTTACTATAGAAAAGGCAATCCCTGGCGTAGTTAAAATTTGCGACAGTATAAAATTATTTTTTGAATAATTTACTATAGAAAAGGCAATCCCTGGCGCAATTAAAATTTGCGACAGTATAAAATTATTTTTTGAATAATTTACAATAGAAAAGGCAATCCCTGGCGTAATTAAAATTTGCGACAGTATAAAATTATTTTTTGAATAATTTACTATAGAAAAGGCAATCCCTGGCGTAATTAAAATTTGCGACAGTAAAAAATTATTTTTTGAATAATTTACTATAGAAAAGGCAATCCCTGGCGTAATTAAAATTTGCGACAGTAGAAAATTATTTTTTGAAAAGTTTACTATAGAAAAGGCAATCCCTGGCGCAATTAAAATTTGCGACAGTAAAAAATTATTTTTTGAATAATTTACTGTAGAAAAGGCAATCCCTGGCGCAATTAAAATTTGCGACAGTAAAAAATTATTTTTTGCAAAATTTACTATAGAAAAGGCAATCCCTGGCGCACTTAAATTTTGCGACAGTAAAAAATTATTTTTTGAATAATTTACTATAGAAAAGGCAATCCCTGGCGTAATTAAAATTTGCGACAGTAGAAAATTATTTTTTGAATAATTTACTATAGAAAAGGCAATCCCTGGCGCACTTAAAATTTTCGACAGTATAAAAGTATTTTTTGAATAATTTACTATAGAAAAGGCAATCCCTGGCGTATTTAAAATTTGCGACAGCAAAAAATTAATTTGTGAGAAATTTACTAGAGAAAAGGCAATCCTTGGGATATTTAAACTATGCGACAGTAAAAAATTATTTTTTGAATAATTTACTATAGATAAGGCAATCCCTGGCGCAATTAAAATTTGCGACAGTTGAAAATTATTTTTTGAATAATTTACTATAGAAAAGGCAATCCCTGGCGTAATTAAAATTTGCGACAGTTGAAAATTATTTTTTGAATAATTTACTATAGAAAAGGCAATCCCTGGCGCAATTAAAATTTGCGACAGTAAAAAATTATTTTTTGAATAATTTACTATAGAAAAGGCAATCCCTGGCGTAATTAAAATTTGCGACAGTAAAAAATTATTTTTTGAATAATTTACTATAGAAAAGGCAATCCCTGGCGTAATTAAAATTTGCGACAGTTGAAAATTATTTTTTGAATAATTTACTATAGAAAAGGCAATCCCTGGCGTAGTTAAAATTTGCGACAGTATAAAATTATTTTTTGAATAATTTACTATAGAAAAGGCAATCCCTGGCGCAATTAAAATTTGCGACAGTATAAAATTATTTTTTGAATAATTTACTATAGAAAAGGCAATCCCTGGCGTAATTAAAATTTGCGACAGTAGAAAATTATTTTTTGAAAAGTTTACTATAGAAAAGGCAATCCCTGGCGTAATTAAAATTTGCGACAGTAGAAAATTATTTTTTGAATAATTTACTATAGAAAAGGCAATCCCTGGCGCACTTAAAATTTTCGACAGTATAAAATTATTTTTTAAATAATTTACTATAGAAAAGGCAATCCCTGGCGTATTTAAAATTTGCGACAGCAAAAAATTAATTTGTGAGAAATTTACTATAGAAAAGGCAGTCCTTGGGATATTTAAACTTTGCGACAGTAAAAAATTATTTTTTGAATAATTTACTATAGATAAGGCAATCCCTGGCGCAATTAAAATTTGCGACAGTTGAAAATTATTTTTTGAATAATTTACTATAGAAAAGGCAATCCCTGGCGTAATTAAAATTTGCGACAGTTGAAAATTATTTTTTGAATAATTTACTATAGAAAAGGCAATCCCTGGCGCAATTAAAATTTGCGACAGTAAAAAATTATTTTTTGAATAATTTACTATTGAAAAGGCAATCCCTGGCGTAATTAAAATTTGCGACAGTAAAAAATTATTTTTTGAATAATTTACTATAGAAAAGGCAATCCCTGGCGTAATTAAAATTTGCGACAGTTGAAAATTATTTTTTGAATAATTTACTATAGAAAAGGCAATCCCTGGCGTAGTTAAAATTTGCGACAGTATAAAATTATTTTTTGAATAATTTACTATAGAAAAGGCAATCCCTGGCGCAATTAAAATTTGCGACAGTATAAAATTATTTTTTGAATAATTTACAATAGAAAAGGCAATCCCTGGCGTAATTAAAATTTGCGACAGTATAAAATTATTTTTTGAATAATTTACTATAGAAAAGGCAATCCCTGGCGTAATTAAAATTTGCGACAGTAAAAAATTATTTTTTGAATAATTTACTATAGAAATGGCCATCCCTGGCGTAATTAAAATTTGCGACAGTAGAAAATTATTTTTTGAAAAGTTTACTATAGAAAAGGCAATCCCTGGCGCAATTAAAATTTGCGACAGTAAAAAATTATTTTTTGAATAATTTACTGTAGAAAAGGCAACCCCTGGCGCAATTAAAATTTGCGACAATAAAAAATTATTTTTTGCAAAATTTACTATAGAAAATGCAATCCCTGGCGCACTTAAAATTTGCGACAGTAAAAAATTATTTTTTGAATAATTTACTATAGAAAAGGCAATCCCTGGCGTAATTAAAATTTGCGACAGTAGAAAACTATTTTTTGAATAATTTACTATAGAAAAGGCAATCCCTGGCGCACTTAAAATTTGCGACAGTATAAAATTATTTTTTGAATAATTTACTATAGAAAAGGCAATCCCTGGCGTATTTAAAATTTGCGACAGTAAAAAATTAATTTGTGAGAAATTTACTATAGAAAAGGCAATCCCTGGGATATTTAAAATTTGCGACAGTAAAAAATTATTTTTTGAATAATTTACTATAGAAAAGGCAATCGCTGGCGCAATTAAAATTTGCGACAGTTGAAAATTATTTTTTGAATAATTTACTATAGAAAAGGCAATCCCTGGCGTATTTAAAATTTGCGACA
The DNA here is from genome assembly GCA_963930735.1 of Dioctria linearis. Lineage (NCBI taxonomy): Eukaryota > Metazoa > Arthropoda > Insecta > Diptera > Asilidae > Dioctria > Dioctria linearis. Next base: position 26,413 of record CAWVNZ010001989.1, read on the forward strand.
GCAAAAAATTAATTTGTGAGAAATTTACTATAGAAAAGGCAATCCCAGGGATATTTAAAATTTGCGGCAGTATAAAATTATTTTTTGAATAATTTACTATAGAAAAGGCAATGCCTGGCGCACTTAAAATTTGCCACAGTAGAAAATTATTTTTTGAATAATTTACTATAGAAAAGGCAATCCCTGGCGCAATTAAAATTTGCGACAGTAAGAAATTAATTTGTGAGAAATTTACTATAGAAAAGGCAATCCCTGGCGTAATTAAAATTTGCGACAGTTGAAAATTATTTTTTGAATAATTTACTATAGAAAAGGCAATCCCTGGCTTAATTAAAATTTGCGACAGTAAAAAATTTTTTTTGAATAATTTACTATAGAAAAGGCAATCCCTGGCGTATTTAAAATTTGCGACAGTAAAAAATTATTTTTTGCAAACTTTACTATAGAAAAGGCAATCCCTGGCGCAATTAAAATTTGCGACAGTAAAAAATTATTTTTTGAATAATTTACTATAGAAAAGTCAATCCCTGGCGCACTTAAAATTTGCGACAGTATAAAATTATTTTTTGAATAATTTACTATAGAAAAGGCAATCCCTGGCGTAATTAAAATTTGCGACACTAAAAATTAATTTGTGAGAAATTTACTATAAAAAAGGCAATTTCTGGCGTAATTAAAATTTGCGACAGTAGAAAATTATTTTTTGAATAATTTACTATAGAAAAGGCAATCCCTGGCGCACTTAAAATTTGCGACAGTATAAAATTATTTTTTGAATAATTTACTGTAGAAAAGGCAATCCCTGGCGTAATTAAAACTTGCGATAGTAAAAAATTATTTTTTGAATAATTTACTATAGAAAAGGCAATCCCTGGCGGATTTGAAATTTGCGACAGTAAAAAATTATTTTTTGAATAATTTACTATAGAAAAGGCAATCCCTGGCGTAATTAAAATTTGCGACAGTAGAAAATTATTTTTTGAATAATTTACTATAGAAAAGGCAATCCCTGGCGTAATTAAAATTTGCGACAGTAGAAAATTATTTTTTGAATAATTTACTATAGAAAAGGCAATCCCTGGCGTAATTAAAATTTGCGACAGTATAAAATTATTTTTTGCAAAATTTACTATAGAAAAGGCAATCCCTGGCGCAATTAAAATTTGCGACAGTATAAAATTATTATTTGAATAATTTACTATAGAAAAGGCAATCCCTGGCGAAACTAAAATTTTCGACAGTATAAAATTATTTTTTGAATAATTTACTATAGAAAAGGCAATCCCTGGCGCAATTAAAATTTGCGACAGTAAAAAATTATTTTTTGAATAATTTACTATAGAAAAGGCAACCCCTGGCGTAATTAAAATTTGCGAGAGTAGAAAATTATTTTTTGAATAATTTACTATAGAAAAGGCAATCCCTGGCGCAATTAAAATTTGCGACAGTAAAAAATTATTTTTTGAATAATTTACTATCCCTGGCAATCCCTGGCTCACTTAAAATTTGCGAGAGTAAAAAATTATTTTTTGAATAATTTACTTTAGAAAAGGCAATCCCTGGCGTAATTAAAATTTGCGACAGTAGAAAATTATTTTTTGAATAATTTACTATAGAAAAGGCAATCCCTGGCGTAATTAAAATTTGCGACAGTAGAAAATTATTATTTGAATAATTTACTATAGAAAAGGCAATCCCTGGCGAAACTAAAATTTTCGACAGTATAAAATTATTTTTTGAATAATTTACTATAGAAAAGGCAATCCCTGGCGCAATTAAAATTTGCGACAGTAAAAAATTATTTTTTGAATAATTTACTATAGAAAAGGCAACCCCTGGCGTAATTAAAATTTGCGAGAGTAGAAAATTATTTTTTGAATAATTTACTATAGAAAAGGCAATCCCTGGCGCAATTAAAATTTGCGACAGTAAAAAATTATTTTTTGAATAATTTACTGTAGAAAAGGCAATCCCTGGCGCAATTAAAATTTGCGACAGTAAAAAATTATTTTTTGCAAAATTTACTATAGAAAAGGCAATCCCTGGCGCACTTAAAATTTGCGACAGTAAAAAATTATTTTTTGAATAATTTACTATAGAAAAGGCAATCCCTGGCGTAATTAAAATTTGCGACAGTAGAAAATTATTTTTTGAATAATTTACTATAGAAAAGCAATCCATGGCGCACTTAAAATTTGCGACAGTATAAAATTATTTTTTGAACAATTTACTATAGAAAAGGCAATCCCTGGCGTATTTAAAATTTGCGACAGTAAAAAATTAATTTGTGAGAAATTTACTATAGAAAAGGCAATCCCTGGGATATTTAAAATTTGCGACAGTAAAAAATTATTTTTTGAATAATTTACTATAGAAAAGGCAATCCCTGGCGCAATTAAAATTTGCGACAGTTGAGAATTATTTTTTGAATAATTTACTATAGAAAAGGCTATCCCTGGCGTATTTAAAATTTGCGACAGCAAAAAATTAATTTGTGAGAAATTTACTATAGAAAAGGCAATCCCAGGGATATTTAAAATTTGCGGCAGTATAAAACTATTTTTTGAATAATTTACTATAGAAAAGGCAATGCCTGGCGCACTTAAAATTTGCGACAGTAGAAAATTATTTTTTGAATAATTTACTATAGAAAAGGCAATCCCTGGCGCAATTAAAATTTGCGACAGTAAGAAATTAATTTGTGAGAAATTTACTATAGAAAAGGCAATCCCTGGCGTAATTAAAATTTGCGACAGTTGAAAATTATTTTTTGAATAATTTACTATAGAAAAGGCAATCCCTGGCGTAATTAAAATTTGCGACAGTAAAAAATTATTTTTTGATTAATTTACTATAGAAAAGGCAATCCCTGGCGTATTAAAAATTTGCGACAGTAAAAAATTATTTTTTGCAAAATTTACTATAGAAAAGGCAATCCCTGGCGCAATTAAAGTTTGCGACAGTAAAAAATTATTTTTTGAATAATTTACTATAGAAAAGGCAATCCCTGGCGCACTTAAAATTTGCGACGGTACAAAATTATTTCTTGAATAATTTACTATAGAAAAGGCAATCCCTGGCGTAATTAAAATTTGCGACAGTAAAAAATTAATTTGTGAGAAATTTACTATAGAAAAGGCAATCCCTGGCGTAATTAAAATTTGCGACAGTTGAAAATTATTTTTTGAATAATTTACTATAGAAAAGGCAATCCCTGGCGTAATTAAAATTTGCGACAGTAAAAAATTATTTTTTGATTAATTGACTATAGAAAAGGCAATCCCTGGCGTATTAAAAATTTGCGACAGTAAAAAATTATTTTTTGCAAAATTTACTATAGAAAAGGCAATCCCTGGCGCAATTAAAGTTTGCGACAGTAAAAAATTATTTTTTGAATAATTTACTATAGAAAAGGCAATCCCTGGCGCACTTAAAATTTGCGACGGTACAAAATTATTTCTTGAATAATTTACTATAGAAAAGGCAATCCCTGGCGTAATTAAAATTTGCGACAGTAAAAAATTAATTTGTGAGAAATTTACTATAGAAAAGGCAATCCCTGGCGTAATTAAAATTTGCGACAGTAGAAAATTATTTTTTGAATAATTTACTATAGAAAAGGCAATCCCTAGCGCAATTAAAATTTGCGACAGTAAGAAATTAATTTGTGAGAAATTTACTATAGAAAAGGCAATCCCTGGCGTAATTAAAATTTGCGACATTTGAAAATTATTTTTTGAATAATTTACTATAGAAAAGGCAATCCCTGGCGTAATTAAAATTTGCGACAGTAAAAAATTATTTTTTGAATAATTTACTATAGAAAGGCAATCCCTGGCGTAATTAAAATTTGCGACAGTAAAAAATTATTTTTTGAATAATTTACTATAGAAAAGGCAATCCCTGGCGCGCTTAAAATTTGCGACAGTAGAAAATTATTTTTTGAATAATTTACTATAGAAAAGGCAATCCCTGGCGTAATTAAAATTTGCGACAGTTGAAAATTATTTTTTGAATAATTTACTATAGAAAAGGCAATCCCTGGCGTAATTAAAATTTGCGATAGTAAAAAATTATTTTTTGAATAATTTACTATAGAAAAGGTAATCCCTGGCGCACTTAAATTTTGCGACAGTATAAAATTATTTTTTGAATAATTTACTATAGAAAAGGCAATCCCTGGCGTAATTAAAACTTGCGATAGTAAAAAATTATTTTTTGAATAATTTACTATAGAAAAGGCAATCCCTGGCGTAATTAAAATTTGCGACAGTTGAAAATTATTTTTTGAATAATTTACTATAGAAAAGGCAATCCCTGGCGTAATTAAAATTTGCGAGAGTATAAAATTATTTTTTGAATAATTTACTATAGAAAAGGCAATTCCTGGCGCAATTAAAATTTGCGACAGTTGAAAATTATTTTTTGAATAATTTACTATAGAAAAGGCAATCCCTGGCGTATTTAAAATTTGCGACAGTAAGAAATTAATTTTTGAATAATTTACTATAGAAAAGGCAATCCCTGGCTCACTTAAAATTTGCGACAGTAAAAAATTATTTTTTGAATAATTTACTTTAGAAAAGGCAATCCCTGGCGTAATTAAAATTTGCGACAGTAGAAAATTGTTTTTTGAATAATTTACTATAGAAAAGGCAATCCCTGGCGTAATTAAAATTTGCGACAGTAGAAAATTATTTTTTGAATAATTTACTATAGAAAAGGCAATCCCTGGCGTAACCAAAATTTTCGACAGTATAAAATTATTTTTTGAATAATTTACTATAGAAAAGGCAATCCCTGGCGTAATTAAAATTTGCGACAGTAAAAAATTATTTTTTGAATAATTTACTATAGAAAAGGCAATCCCTGGCGTAATTAAAATTTGCGACAGTAGAAAATTATTTTTTCAAAAGTTTACTATAGAAAAGGCAATCCCTGGCGCAATTAAAAGTTGCGACATTAAAAAATTATTTTTTGAATAATTTACTGTAGAAAAGGCAATCCCTGGCGCAATTAAAATTTGCGACAGTAAAAAATTATTTTTTGCAAAATTTACTATAGAAAAGGCAATCCCTGGCACACTTAAAATTTGCGACAGTAAAAAATTATTTTTTGAATAATTTACTATAGAAAAGGCAATCCCTGGCGTAATTAAAATTTGCGACAGTAGAAAATTATTTTTTGAATAATTTACTATAGAAAAGGCAATCCCTGGCGCACTTAAAATTTGCGACAGTATAAAATTATTTTTTGAATAATTTACTATAGAAAAGGCAATCCCTGGCGTATTTAAAATTTGCGACAGTAAAAAATTAATTTGTGAGAAATTTACTATAGAAAAGGCAATCCCTGGGATATTTAAAATTTGCGACAGTAAAAAATTATTTTTTGAATAATTTACTATAGAAAAGGCAATCCCTGGCGCAATTAAAATTTGCGACAGTTGAAAATTATTTTTTGAATAATTTACTATAGAAAAGGCAATCCCTGGCGTATTTAAAATTTGCGACAGCAAAAAATTAATTTGTGAGAAATTTACTATAGAAAAGGCAATCCCAGCGATATTTAAAATTTGCGGCAGTATAAAATTATTTTTTGAATAATTTACTATAGAAAAGGCAATGCCTGGCGCACTTAAAATTTGCGACAGTAGAAAATTATTTTTTGAATAATTTACTATAGAAAAGGCAATCCCTGGCGCAATTAAAATTTGCGACAGTAAGAAGTTAATTTGTGAGAAATTTACTATAGAAAAGGCAATCCCTGGCACACTTAAAATTTGCGACAGTAAAAAATTATTTTTTGAATAATTTACTATAGAAAAGGCAATCCCTGGCGTAATTAAAATTTGCGACAGTAGAAAATTATTTTTTGAATAATTTACTATAGAAAAGGCAATCCCTGGCGCACTTAAAATTTGCGACAGTATAAAATTATTTTTTGAATAATTTACTATAGAAAAGGCAATCCCTGGCGTATTTAAAATTTGCGACAGTAAAAAATTAATTTGTGAGAAATTTACTATAGAAAAGGCAATCCCTGGGATATTTAAAATTTGCGACAGTAAAAAATTATTTTTTGAATAATTTACTATAGAAAAGGCAATCCCTGGCGCAATTAAAATATGCGACAGTTGAAAATTATTTTTTGCATAATTTACTATAGAAAAGGCAATCCCTGGCGTATTTTAAATTTGCGACAGCAAAAAATTAATTTGTGAGAAATTTACTATAGAAAAGGCAATCCCAGGGATATTTAAAATTTGCGGCAGTATAAAATTATTTTTTGAATAATTTACTATAGAAAAGGCAATGCCTGGCGCACTTAAAATTTGCGACAGTAGAAAATTATTTTTTGAATAATTTACTATAGAAAAGGCAATCCCTGGCGCAATTAAAATTTGCGACAGTAAGAAGTTAATTTGTGAGAAATTTACTATAGAAATGGCAATCCCTGGCGTAATTAAAATTTGCGACAGTTGAAAATTATTTTTTGAATAATTTACTATAGAAAAGGCAATCCCTGGCGTAATTAAAATTTGCGACAGTAAAAAATTATTTTTTGAATAATTTACTATACAAAAGGCAATACCTGGCGTATTTAAAATTTGCGACAGTAAAAAATTATTTTTTGCAAAATTTACTATAGAAAAGGCAATCCCTGGCGCAATTAAAATTTGCGACAGTAAAAAATTATTTTTTGAATAATTTACTATAGAAAAGGCAATCCCTGGCGCACTTAAAATTTGCGACAGTATAAAATTATTTCTTGAATAATTTACTAAAGAAAAGGCAATCCCTGGCGTAATTAAAATTTGCGACAGTAAAAAATTAATTTGTGAGAAATTTACTATAGAAAAGGCAATCCCTGGCGTAATTAAAATTTGCGACAGTAGAAAATTATTTTTTGAATAATTTACTATAGAAAAGGCAATCCCTGGCGCACTTAAAATTTGCGACAGTATAAAATTATTTTTTGAATAATTTACTACAGAAAAGGCAATCCCTGGCGTAATTAAAATTTGCGACAGTAGAAAATTATTTTTTGAATAATTTACTATAGAAAAGGCAATCCCTGGCGTAATTAAAATTTGCGACAGTATAAAATTATTTTTTGAATAATTTACTATAGAAAAGGCAATCCCTGGCGTAATTAAAACTTGCGATAGTAAAAAATTATTTTTTGAATAATTTACTATAGAAAAGGCAATCCCTGGCGGATTTGAAATTTGCGACAGTAAAAAATTATTTTTTGAATAATTTACTATAGAAAAGGCAATCCCTGGCGTAATTAAAATTTGCGACAGTAGAAAATTATTTTTTGAATAATTTACTATAGAAAAGGCAATCCCTGGCGTAATTAAAATTGGCGACAGTAGAAAATTATTTTTTGAATAATTTACTATAGAAAAGGCAATCCCTGGCGTAATTAAAACTTGCGACAGTATAAAATTATTTTTTGCAAAATTTACTATAGAAAAGGCAATCCCTGGCGCAATTAGAATTTGCGACAGTATAAAATTATTTTTTGAATAATTTACTATAGAAAAGGCAATCCCTGGCGCACTTAAAATTTGCGACAGTATAAAATTATTTTTTGCATAATTTACTAAAGAAAAGGCAATCCCTGGCGTAATTAAAATTTGCGATATTAAACAATTATTTTTTGAATAATTTACTATAGAAAAGGCAATCCCTGGCGTAATTAAAATTTGCGACAGTAAAAAATTATTTTTTGAATAATTTACTATAGAAAAGGCAATCCCTGGCGCACTTAAAATTTGCGACAGTAGAAAATTATTTTTTGAATAATTTACTATAGAAAAGGCAATCCCTGGCGTAATTAATATTTGCGACAGTTGAAAATTATTTTTTGAATAATTTACTATAGAAAAGACAATCCCTGGCGTAATTAAAATTTGCGATAGTAAAAAATTATTATGTTGAATAATTTACTATAGAAAAGGCAATCCCTGGCGCACTTAAATTTTGCGACAGTATAAAATTATTTTTTGAATAATTTACTATAGAAAAGGCAATCTCTGGCGTAATTAAAATTTGCGACAGTAGAAAATTATTTTTTGCAAAATTTGCTATAGAAAACGCAATCCCTGGCGGATTTGAAATTTGCGACAGTATAAAATTATTTTTTGAATAATTCACTATAGAAAAGGCAATCCCTGGCGTAATTAAAATTTGCGATAGTAAAAAATTATTTTTTGAATAATTTACTATAGAAAAGGCAATCCCTGGCGCACTTAAAATTTGCGACAGTAGAAAATTATTTTTTGAATAATTTACTATAGAAAAGGCAATCCCTGGCGTAATTAAAATTTGCGACAGTTGAAAATTATTTTTTGAATAATTTACTGTAGAAAAGGCAATCCCTGGCGCAATTAAAATTTGCGACAGTAAGAAATTAATTTGTGAGAAATTTACTATAGAAAAGGCAATCCCTGGCGCACTTAAAATTTGCGACAGTATAAAATTATTTTTTGAATAATTTACTATAGAAAAGGCAATCCCTGGCGTAATTAAAATTTGCGATAGTAAAAAATTATTTTTTGAATAATTTACTATAGAAAAGGCAATCCCTGGCGTAATTAAAATTTGCGACATTATAAAATTATTTTTTGAATAATTTACTATAGAAAAGGCAATCCCTGGCGTAATTAAAACTTGCGATAGTAAAAAATTATTTTTTAATAATTTATTATAGAAAAGGCAATCCCTGGCGTAATTAAAATTTGCGACAGTATAAAATTATTTTTTGAATAATTTACTATAGAAAAGGCAATCCCTGGCGTAATTAAAACTTGCGATAGTAAAAAATTGTTTTTTGAATAATTTACTATAGCAAAGGCAATCCCTGGCGTAATTAAAATTTGCGACAGCAGAAAATTATTTTTTGAATAATTTACTATAGAAAAGGCAATCCCTGGCGTAATTAAAATTTGCGACAGTATAAAATTATTTTTTGAATAATTTACTATAGAAAAGGCAATCTCCGGCGTAATTAAAATTTGCGACAGTAGAAAATTATTTTTTGAATAATTTACTATAGAAAAGGCAATCCCTGGCGTAATTAAAATTTGCGACAGTAAAAAATTATTTTTTGAATAATTTACTATAGAAAGAGCAATCCCTGGCGTAATTAAAATTTGCGACAGTAGAAAATTATTTTTTGAATAATTTACTATAGAAAAGGAAATCCCTGGCGTAATTAAAATTTGCGACAGTAGAAAATTATTTTTTGAATAATTTACTATAGAAAAGGCAATCCCTGGCGTAATTAAAACTTGCGATAGTAAAAAATTATTTTTTGAATAATTTACTATAGAAAAGGCAATCCCTGGCGTAATTAAAATTTGCGACAGTAGAAAATTATTTTTTGAATAATTTACTATAGAAAAGGCAATCCCTGGCGTAATTAAAATTTGCGACAGTATAAAATTATTTTTTGAATAATTTACTATAGAAAATTCAATCCCTGGCGTAATTAAAATTTGCTACAGTAGAAAATTATTTTTTGAATAATTTACTATAGAAAAGGCAATCCCTGGCGTAATTAAAATTTGCGACAGTATAAAATTATTTTTTGAATAATTTACTATAGAAAAGGCAATCCCTGGCGTAATTAAAATTTGCGACAGTATAAAATTATTTTTTGAATAATTTACTATAGAAAATTCAATCCCTGGCGTAATTAAAATTTGCTACAGTAGAAAATTATTTTTTGAATAATTTACTATAGAAAAGGCAATCCCTGGCGTAATTAAAATTTGCGACAGTATAAAATTATTTTTTTGAATAATTTACTATAGCAAAGGCAATCCCTGGCGTAATTAAAACTTGCGATAGTAAAAAATTATTTTTTGAATAATTTACTATAGAAAAGGCAATCCCTGGCGGATTTGAAATTTGTGACAGTAAAAAATTATTTTTTGAATAATTTACTATAGAAAAGGCAATCCCTGGCGTAATTAAAATTTGCGACAGTAAGAAATTAATTTGTGAGAAATTTACTATAGAAAAGGCAATTCTTGGGATATTTAAAATTTGCGACAGTAAAAAATTATTTTTTGAATAATTTACTATAGAAAAGGCAATCCCTGGCGTAATTAAAATTTGCGACAGTAAAAAATTATTTTTTGAATAATTTACTATAGAAAATGCAATCCCTGGCGCACTTAAAATTTGCGACAGTAGAAAATTATTTTTTGAAAAATTTACTATAGAAAAGGCAATCCCTGGCGTAATTAAAACTTGCGACAGTATAAATTATTTTTTGAATAATTTACTATAGAAAAGGCAATCCCTGGCGTAATTAAAATTTGCGATAGTAAAAAATTATTTTTTGAATAATTTACTATAGAAAAGGCCATCCCTGGCGGATTTGAAATTTGCGACAGTAAAAAATTATTTTTTGAATAATTTACTATAGAAAAGGCAATCCCTGGCGTAATTAAAATTTGCGACAGTATAAAATTATTTTTTGAATAATTTACTATAGAAAAGGCAATCCCTGGCGCAATTAAAATTTGCGACAGTAAAAAATTAATTTGAGAGAAATTTACTATAGAAAAGGCAATCCCTGGCGTAATTAAAATTTGCGACAGTAGAAAATTATTTTTTGAATAATTTACTATAGAAAAGGCAATCCCTGGCGTAATTAAAACTTGCGATAGTAAAAAATTATTTTTTGAATAATTTACTATAGAAAAGGCAATCCCTGGCGGAATTAAAATTTGCGACAGTTGAAAATTATTTTTTGAATAATTTACTATAGAAAAGGCAATCCCTGGCGTAATTAAAATTTGCGATAGTAAAAAATTATTTTTTGAATAATTTACTATAGAAAAGGCAATCCCTGGCGTAATTAAAACTTGCGATAGTAAAAAATTATTTTTTGAATAATTTACTATAGAAAAGGCAATCCCTGGCGTAATTAAAACTTGCGATAGTAAAAAATAATTTTTTGTATAATTTACTATAGAAAAGGCAATCCCTGGCGGATTTGAAATTTGCGACAGTAAAAAATTATTTTTTGAATAATTTACTATAGAAAAGGCAATCCCTGGCGTAATTAAAATTTGCGACAGTATAAAATTATTTTTTGAATAATTTACTATAGAAAAGGCAATCCCTGGCGTAATTAAAACTTGCGATAGTAAAAAAATATTTTTTGAATAATTTACTATAGAAAAGGCAATCCCTGGCGTAATTAAAACTTGCGATAGTAAAAAATTATTTTTTGAATAATTTACTATAGAAAAGGCAATCCCTGGCGTATTTGAAATTTGCGACAGTAAAAAATTATTTTTTGAATAATTTACTATAGAAAAGGCAATCCCTGGCGTAATTAAAATTTGCGACAGTATAAAATTATTTTTTGAATAATTTACTATAGAAAAGGCAATCCCTGGCGTAATTAAAATTTGCGACAGTATAAAATTATTTTTTGCAAAATTTACTGTAGAAAAGCAATCCCTGGCGCAATTTAAACTTGCGATAGTAAAAAATTATTTTTTGAAAAGTTTACTATAGAAAAGGCAATCCCTGGCGTAATTAAAATTTGCGACAGTATAAAATTATTTTCTGAATAATTTACTATAGAAAAGGCAATCCCTGGCGTAATTAAAATTTCCGATAGTAAAAAATTATTTTTTGAATAATTTACTATAGAAAAGGCAATCCCTGGCGCACTTAAAATTTGCGACAGTATAAAATTATTTTTTGAATAATTTACTATAGAAAAGGCAATCCCTGGCCTAATTAAAACTTGCGATAGTAAAAAATTATTTTTTGAATAATTTACTATAGAAAAGGCAATCCCTGGCGTAATTAAAATTTGCGACAGTATAAAATTATTTTTTGAATAATTTACTATAGAAAAGGCAATCCCTGGCGTTATTAAAATTTGCGATAGCAAAAAATTATTTTTTGAATAATTTATTATAGAAAAGGCAATCCCTGGCGTAATTAAAATTTGCGACAGTAGAAAATTATTTTTTGAATAATTTACTATAGAAAAGGCAATCCCTGGCGTAATTAAAATTTGCGACAGTAGAAAATTATTTTTTGAATAATTTACTATAGAAAAGGCAATCCCTGGCGTAATTAAAATTTGTGACAGTAGAAAATTATTTTTTGAATAATTTACTATAGAAAAGGCAATCCCCGGCGCACTTAAAATTTGCGACAGTATAAAATTATTTTTTGAATAATTTACTATAGAAAAGGCAATCCCTGGCGCACTTAAAATTTGTGACAGTATAAAATTATTTTTTGAATAATTTACTGTAGAAAAGGCAATCCCTGGCGTAATTAAAATTTGCGATAGTAAAAAATTATTTTTTGAATAATTTACTATAGAAAAGGCAATCCCTGGCTTAATTAAAATTTGCGACAGTATAAAATTATTTTTTGAATAATTTACTATAGAAAAGGCAATCCCTGGCGTAATTAAAACTTGCGATAGTAAAAAATTATTTTTTGAATAATTTATTATAGAAAAGGCAATCCCTGGCGTAATTAAAATTTGCGACAGTAGAAAATTATTTTTTGAATAATTTACTATAGAAAAGGCAATCCCTGGCGTAACTAAAATTTGCGACAGTATAAAATTATTTTTTGAATAATTTACTATATAAAAGGCAATCCCTGGCGTAATTAAAATTTGCGACAGTAGAAAATTATTTTTTGAATAATTTACTATATAAAAGGCAATCCCTGGCGTAATTAAAATTTGCGACAGTAAAAAATTATTTTTTGAATAATTTACTATAGAAAAGGCAATCCCTGGCGCACTTAAAATTTGCGACAGTTTAAAATTATTTTTTGCATAATTTACTATAGAAAAGGCAATCCCTGGCGTAATTAAAATTTGCGATAGTAAAAAATTAATTTTTTGAATAATTTACTATAGAAAAGGCAATCCCTGGCGCACTTAAAATTTGCGACAGTATAAAATTATTTTTTGAATAATTTACTATAGAAAAGGCAATCCCTGGCGTAATTAAAATTTGCGAAAGTAGAAAATTATTTTTTGAATAATATACTATAGAAAAGGCAATCCCTGGCGTATTTAAAATTTGCGACAATTGAAAATTATTTTTTGAATAATTTACTATAGAAAAGGCAATCCCTGTCGCACTTAAAATTTGCGACAGTATAAAATTATTTTTTGAATAATTTACTATAGAACAGGCAATCCCTGGCGTAATTAAAATTTGCGATATTAAAAAATTATTTTTTGAATAATTTACTATAGAAAAGGCAATCCCTGGAGTAATTAAAATTTGCGACAGTAGAAAATTATTTTTTTAATAATTTACTAAAGAAAAGGCAATCCCTGGCGTAATTAAAATTTGCGACAGTATAAAATTATTTTTTGAATAATTTACTATAGAAAAGGCAATCCCTGGCGTAATTAAAACTTGCGATAGTAAAAAATTATTTTTTGAATAATTTATTATAGAAAAGGCAATCCCTGGCGTAATTAAAATTTGCGACAGTATAAAATTATGTTTTGAATAATTTACAATAGAAAAGGCAATCCCTGGCGTAATTAAAACTTGCGATAGTAAAAAATTATTTTTTGAATAATTTACTATAGAAAAGGCAATCCTTGGCGTAATTAAAATTTGCGACAGTAGAAAATTATTTTTTGAATAATTTACTATAGAAAAGGCAATCCCTGGCGTAACTAAAATTTGCGACAGTATAAAATTATTTTTTGAATAATTTACTATAGAAAAGGCAATCCCTGGCGTAATTAAAATTTGCGACAGTAGAAAATTATTTTTTGAATAATTTACTATAGAAAAGGCAATCCCTGGCGTAATTAAAATTTGCGTCAGTAAAAAATTATTTTTTGAATAATTTACTATAGAAAAGGCAATCCCTGGCGCACTTAAAATTTGCGACAGTATAAAATTATTTTTTGGATAATTTACTATAGAAAAGGCAATCCCTGGCGTAGTTAAAATTTGCGATAGTAAAAAATTATTTTTTGAATAATTTACTATAGAAAAGGCAATCCCTGGCGCACTTAAAATTTGCGACAGTATAAAATTATTTTTTGAATAATTTACTATAGAAAAGTCAATCCCTGGCGTAATTAAAATTTGCGACAGTAGAAAATTATTTTTTGAATAATTTACTATAGAAAAGGCAATCCCTGGCGTAATTAAAATTTGCGACAGTAGAAAATTATTTTTTGAATAATTTACTATAGAAAAGGCAATCCCTGGCGTAATTAAAATTTGCGACAGTAAAAAATTATTTTTTGAATAATTTACTATAGAAAAGGCAATCCCTGGCCACTTAAAATTTGCGACAGTATAAAATTATTTTTTGAATAATTTACTATAGAAAAGGCAATCCCTGGCGTAATTAAAACTTGCGATAGTAAAAAATTATTTTTTGGATAATTTACTATAGAAAAGGCAATGCCTGGCGTAATTAAAATTTGCGACAGTAGAAAATTATTTTTTGAATAATTTACTATAGAAAAGGCAATCCCTGGCGTAATTAAAATTTGCGACAGTATAAAATTATTTTTTGAATAATTTACTATAGAAAAGGCAATCCCTGGCGTAATTAAAATTTGCGACAGTAGAAAATTATTTTTTGAATAATTTACTATAGAAAAGGCAATCCCTGGAGTAATTAAAATTTGCGACAGTATAAAATTATTTTTTTAATAATTTACTATAGAAAAGGCAATCCCTGGCGTAATTAAAACTTGCAATAGTAAAAAATTATTTTTTGAATAATTTACTATAGAAAAGGCAATCCCTGGCGGATTTGAAATTTGCGACAGTAAAAAATTATTTTTTGAATAATTTACTATAGAAAAGGCAATCCCTGGCGTAATTAAAATTTGCGACGGTAAGAAATTAATTTGTGAGAAATTTACTATAGAAAAGGCAATCCCTGGGATATTTAAAATTTGCGACAGTAAAAAATTATTTTTTGAATAATTTACTATAGAAAAGGCAATCCCTGGCGTAATTAAAATTTGCGACAGTAAAAAATTATTTTTTGAATAATTTACTATAGAAAAGGCAATACCTGGCGCACTTAAAATTTGCGACAGTAGAAAATTATTTTTTGAATAATTTACTATAGAAAAGGCAATCCCTGGCGTAATTAAAATTTGCGACAGTAAAAATTTATTTTTTGAATAATTTACTATAGAAAAGGCAATCCCTGGAGTAATTAAAATTTGCGACAGTAGAAAATTATTTTTTGAATAATTTACTACAGAAAAGGCAATCCCTGGCATATTTAAAATTTGCGACAGTAAAAAATTAATTTGTGAGAAATTTACTATAGAAAAGGCAATCCCTGGGATATTTAAAATTTGCGACAGTAAAAAATTATTTTTTGAATAATTTACTATAGAAAAGGCAAACCCTGGCGTAATTAAAATTTGCGACAGTATAAAATTATTTTTTGAATAATTTACTATAGAAAAGGCAATCCCTGGCGTAATTAAAACTTGCGATAGTAAAAAATTATTTTTTGAATAATTTACTATAGAAAAGGCAATCCTTGGCGGATTTGAAATTTGCGACAGTAAAAAATTATTTTTTGAATAATTTACTATAGAAAAGGCAATCCCTGGCGTAATTAAAATTTGCGACAGTATAAAATTATTTTTTGAATAATTTACTATAGAAAAGGCAATCCCTGGCGCACTTAAAATTTGCGACAGGAAAAATTTATTTTTTGCATAATTTACTATAGAAAAGGCAATCCCTGGCGTAAATAAAATTTGCGAGAGTATAAAATTATTTTTTGAATAATTTACTATAGAAAAGGCAATCCCCGGCGTAATTAAAACTTGCGATAGTAAAAAATTATTTTTTGAATAATTTACTATAGAAAAGGCAATCCCTGGCGGATTTAAAATTTGCGACAGTAGAAAATTATTTTTTGAATAATTTACTACAGAAAAGGCAATCCCTGGCGTAATTAAAATTTGCGACAGTATAAAATTATTTTTTGAATAATTTACTATAGAAAAGGCAATCCCTTGCGCAATTAAAATTTGCGACAGTAAAAAATTAATTTGTGAGAAATTTACTATAGAAAAGGCAATCCCTGGCGTAATTAAAATTTGCGACAGTAGAAAATTATTTTTTGCAATATTTACTATAGAAAAGGCAATCCCTGGCGGATTTGAAATTTGCGACAGTAGAAAATTATTTTTTGAATAATTTACTATAGAAAAGGCAATTCCTGGCGTAATTAAAATTTGCGATAATAAAAATTTATTTTTAGAATAAGTTACTATAGAAAAGGCAATCCCTGGCGCACTTAAAATTTGCGACAGTAGAAAATTATTTTTTGAATAATTTACTACAGAAAAGGCAATACCTGGCGCACTTAAAATTTGCGACAGTAGAAAATTATTTTTTGAATAATTTACTATAGAAAAGGCAATCCCTGGCGTAATTAAAATTTGCGACAGTAAAAATTTATTTTTTGAATAATTTACTATAGAAAAGGCAATCCCTGGAGTAATTAAAATTTGCGACAGTAGAAAATTATTTTTTGAATAATTTACTACAGAAAAGGCAATCCTTGGCGGATTTGAAATTTGCGACAGTAAAAAATTATTTTTTGAATAATTTACTATAGAAAAGGCAATCCCTGGCGTAATTAAAATTTGCGAGAGTATAAAATTATTTTTTGAATAATTTACTATAGAAAAGGCAATCCCCGGCGTAATTAAAACTTGCGATAGTAAAAAATTATTTTTTGAATAATTTACTATAGAAAAGGCAATCCCTGGCGGATTTAAAATTTGCGACAGTAGAAAATTATTTTTGAATAATTTACTACAGAAAAGGCAATCCCTGGCGCAATTAAAATTTGCGACAGTATAAAATTATTTTTTGAATAATATACTATAGAAAAGGCAATCCCTTGCGTAATTAAAATTTGCGACAGTAAAAAATTAATTTGTGAGAAATTTACTATAGAAAAGGCAATCCCTGGCGTAATTAAAATTTGCGACAGTAGAAAATTATTTTTTGCAAAATTTACTATAGAAAAGGCAATCCCTGGCGGATTTGAAATTTGCGACAGTAGAAAATTATTTTTTGAATAATTTACTATAGAAAAGGCAATTCCTGGCGTAATTAAAATTTGCGATAATAAA
Organism: Dioctria linearis; assembly: GCA_963930735.1. Lineage (NCBI taxonomy): Eukaryota > Metazoa > Arthropoda > Insecta > Diptera > Asilidae > Dioctria > Dioctria linearis. Next base: position 43,591 of record CAWVNZ010001989.1, read on the forward strand.
AATTTATTTTTTGAATAAGTTACTATAGAAAAGGCAATCCCTGGCGCACTTAAAATTTGCGACAGTAGAAAATTATTTTTTGAATAATTTACTATAGAAAAGGCAATCCCTGGCGTAATTAAAATTTGCGACAGTTGAAAATTATTTTTTGAATAATTTACTATAGAAAAGGCAATCCCTGGCGTAATTAAAATTTGCGACAGTAGAAAATTATTTTTTGAATAATTTACTATAGAAAAGGCAATCCCTGGCGTATTTAAAATTTGCGACAATTGAAAATTATTTTTTGAATAATTTACTATAGAAAAGGCAATCCCTGGCGCACTTAAAATTTGCGACAGTATAAAATTATTTTTTGAATAATTTACTATAGAAAAGGCAATCCCTGGCGTAATTAAAATTTGCGATAGTAAAAAATTATTTTTTGAATAATTTACTATAGAAAAGGCAATCCCTGGCGTAATTAAAATTTGCGACAGTAGAAAATTACTTTTTGAATAATTTACTATAGAAAAGGCAATCCCTGGCGTAATTAAAATGTGCGACAGTATAAAATTATTTTTTGAATAATTTACTATAGAAAAGGCAATCCCTGGCGCACTTAAAATTTGCGACAGTATAAAATTATTTTTTGAATAATTTACTATAGAAAAGGCAATCCCTGGCGTAATTCAAATTTGCGATAGTAAAAAATTATTTTTTGAATAATTTACTAGAGAAAAGGCAATCCCTGGCGGATTTGAAATTTGCGACAGTAAAAAATTATTTTTTGAATAATTTACTATAGAAAAGGCAATCCCTGGCGTATTTAAAATTTGCGACAGTAAAAAATTAATTTGTGAGAAATTTACTATAGAAAAGGCAATCCCTGGTATATTTAAAATTTGCGACAGTAAAAAATTATTTTTTGAATAATTTACTATAGAAAAGGCAATCCCTGGCGTAATTAAAATTTGCGACAGTATAAAATTATTTTTTGAATAATTTACTATAGAAGAGGCAATCCCTGGCGTAATTAAAACTTGCGATATTAATAAATTATTTTTTGAATAATTTACTATAGAAAAGGAAATCCCTGGCGGATTTGAAATTTGCGACAGTAAAAAATTATTTTTTGAATAATTTGCTATAGAAAAGGCAATCCCTGGCGTAATTAAAATTTGCGACAGTATAAAATTATTTTTTGAATAATTTACTATAGAAAAGGCAATCCCTGGCGTAATTAAAATTTGCGACAGTATAAAATTATTTTTTGAATAATTTACTATAGAAAAGGCAATCCCTGGCTTAATTAAAATTTGCGACAGTAGAAAATTATTTTTTGAATAATTTACTATAGAAAAGGCAATCCCTGGCGCAATTACAATTTGCGACAGTAGAAAATTATTTTTTGAATAATTTACTATAGAAAAGGCAATCCCTGGCGTAATTAAAATTTGCGACAGTAGAAAATTATTTTTTGAATAATTTACTATAGAAAAGGCAATCCCTGGCGGATTTGAAATTTGCGACAGTAAAAAATTATTTCTTGAATAATTTACTATAGAAAAGGCAATCCCTGGCGGATTTGAAATTTGCGACAGTAAAAAATTATTTTTTGAATAATTTACTATAGAAAAGGCAATCCCTGGCGTATTTAAAATTTGCGACAGTAAAAAATTAATTTGTGAGAAATTTACTATAGAAAATGCAATCCCTGGGATATTTAAAATTTGCGACAGTAAAAATTATTTTTTGAATAATTTACTATAGAAAAGGCAATCCCTGGCGTAATTAAAATTTGCGACAGAATAAAATTATTTTTTGAATAATTTACTATTGAAAAGGCAATCCCTGGCGTAATTAAAACTTGCGATAGTAAAAAATTATTTTTTGAATAATTTACTATAGAAAAGGCAATCCCTGGCGGATTTGAAATTTGCGACAGTAAAAAATTATTTTTTGAATAATTTACTATAGAAAAGGCAATCCCTGGCGTAATTATAATTTGCGAAAGTAAGAAATTAATTTGTTAGAAATTTACTATAGAAAAGGCAATCCCTGGGATATTTAAAATTTGCGACAGTAAAAAATTATTTTTTGAATAATTTACTATAGAAAAGGCAATCCCTGGCGTAATTAAAATTTGCGATAGTATAAAATTATTTTTTGAATAATTTACTATAGAAAAGGCAATCCCTGGCGTAATTAAAATTTGCGACAGTAGAAAATTATTTTTTGAATAATTTACTATAGAAAAGGCAATCGCTGGCGTAATTAAAATTTGCGACAGTATAAAATTATTTTTTGAATAATTTACTATAGAAAAGGCAATCCCTGGCGCAATTAAAATTTGCGACAGTAAAAAATTAATTTGTGAGAAATTTACTATAGAAATGGCAATCCCTGGCGTAATTAAAATTTGCGACAGTAGAAAATTATTTTTTGAATAATTTACTATAGAAAAGGCAATCCCTGGATATTTAAAATTTGCGACAGTAAAAAATTATTTTTTGAATAATTTACTATAGAAAAGGCAATCCCTGGCGTAATTAAAATTAGCGACAGTATAAAATTATTTTTTGAATAATTTACTATAGAAAAGGCAATCCCTGGCGTAATTAAAATTTGCGACAGTAGAAAATTATTTTTTGAATAATTTACTATAGAAAAGGCAATCGCTGGCGTAATTAAAATTTGCGACAGTATAAAATTATTTTTTGAATAATTTACTATAGAAAAGGCAATCCCTGGCGCAATTAAAATTTGCGACAGTAAAAAATTAATTTGTGAGAAATTTACTATAGAAATGGCAATCCCTGGCGTAATTAAAATTTGCGACAGTAGAAAATTATTTTTTGCAAAATTTACTATAGAAAAGGCAATCCCTGGCGGATTTGAAATTTGCGACAGTAGAAAATTATTTTTTGAATAATTTACTATAGAAAAGGCAACCCCTGGCGTAATTAAAATTTGCGACAGTATAAAATTATTTTTTGAATAATTTAGTATAGAAAAGGCAACCCCTGGCGTAATTAAAATTTGCGACAGTATAAAATTATTTTTTGAATAATTTACTATAGAAAAGGCAATCCCTGGCGCAATTAAAATTTGCGACAGTAAAAAATTAATTTGTGAGAAATTTACTATAGAAATGGCAATCCCTGGCGTAATTAAAATTTGCGACAGTAGAAAATTATTTTTTGCAAAATTTACTATAGAAAAGGCAATCCCTGGCGGATTTGAAATTTGCGACAGTAGAAAAATATTTTTTGAATAATTTTATTTTTTTAATAATTTACTATAGAAAAGGCAATCCCTGGCGTAATTAAAATTTGCGACAGTAGAAAATTATTTTTTGAATAATTTACTATAGAAAAGGCAATCGCTGGCGTAATTATAATTTGCGACAGTAAAAAATTATTTTTTGAATAATTTACTATAGAAAAGGCAATCCCTGACGTAATTAAAATTTGCGACAGTATAAAATTATTTTTTGAATAATTTACTATAGAAAAGGCAATCCCTGGCGTAATTAAAATTTGCGACAGTTGAAAATTATTTTTTGAATAATTTACTATAGAAAAGGCAATCGCTGGCGTAATTAAAATTTGCGACAGTATAAAATTATTTTTTGAATAATTTACTATAGAAAAGGCAATCCCTGGCGTAATTAAAATTTGCGACAGTAGAAAATTATTTTTTGAATAATTTACTATAGAAAAGGCAATCGCTGGCGTGATTAAAATTTGCGACAGTATAAAATTATTTTTTGAATAATTTACTATAGAAAAGGCAATCCCTGGCGCAATTAAAATTTGCGACAGTAAAAAATTAATTTACTATAGAAATGGCAATCCCTGGCGTAATTAAAATTTGCGACAGTAGAAAATTATTTTTTGAATAATTTACTATAGAAAAGGCAATCGCTGGCGTAATTAAAATTTGCGACAGTATAAAATTATTTTTTGAATAATTTACTATAGAAAAGGCAATCCCTGGCGCACATAAAATTTGCGGCAGTAGAAAATTATTTTTTGAATAATTTACTATAGAAAAGGCAAACCCTGGCTTACTATAGAAAAGGTAATCCCTGGCGCAATTACAATTTGCGACAGTATAAAATTATTTTTTGAATAATTTACTATAGAAAGGGCAATCCCTGGCGTAATTAAAATTTGCGACAGTAGAAAATTATTTTTTGAATAATTTACTATAGAAAAGGCAATCCCTGGCGGATTTGAAATTTGCGACAGTAAAAAATTATTTTTTGAATAATTTACTATAGAAAAGGCAATCCCTGGCGGATTTGAAATTTGCGACAGTAAAAAATTATTTTTTGAATAATTTACTATAGAAAAGGCAATCCCTGGCGTATTTAAAATTTGCGACAGTAAAAAATTAATTTGTGAGAAATTTACTATAGAAAAGGCAATCCCTGGGATATTTAAAATTTGCGACAGTAAAAAATTATTTTTTAAATAATTTACTATAGAAAAGGCAATCCCTGGCGTAATTAAAATTTGCGACAGTATAAAATTAGTTTTTGAATAATTTACTATAGAAAAGGCAATACCTGGCGTAATTAAAATTTGCGACAGTAGAAAATTATTTTTTGAATAATTTACTATAGAAAAGGCAATCCCTGGCGTAATTAAAAATTGCGACAGTATAAAATTATTTTTTGAATAATTTACTACTGAAAAGGCAATCCCTGGCGCAATTAAAATTTGCGACAGTAAAAAATTAATTTGTGAGAAATTTACTATAGAAAAGGCAATCCCTGGCGTAATTAAAATTTGCGACAGTAGAAAATTATTTTTTGCAAAATTTACTATAGAAAAGGCAATCCCTAGCGGATTTGAAATTTGCGATAGTAAAAAATTATTTTTTGAATAATTTACTATAGAAAAGGCAATCCCTGGCGTATTTAAAATTTGCGACAGTAAAAAATTAATTTGTGAGAAATTTACTATAGAAAAGGCAATCCCTGGGATATTTAAAATTTGCGACAGTAAAAAATTATTGTTTGAATAATTTACTATAGAAAAGGCAATCCCTGGCGTATTTAAAATTTGCGACAGTAAGAAATTAATTTGTGAGAAATTTACTATAGAAAAGGCAATCCCTGGGATATTTAAAATTTGCGACAGTAAAAATTATTTTTTGAATAATTTACTATAGAAAAGGCAATCCCTGGCGTATTTAAAATTTGCGACAGTAAGAAATTAATTTGTGAGAAATTTACTATAGAAAAGGCAATCCCTGGGATATTTAAAATTTTCGACAGTAAAAAATTATTTTTTGAATAATTTACTATAGAAAAGGCAATCCCTGGCGTAATTAAAATTTGCGACAGTAAGAAAATAATTTGTGAGAAATTTACTATAGAAAAGGCAATCCCTGGGATATTTAAAATTTGCGACAGTAAAAAATTATTTTTTGAATAATTTACTATAGAAAAGGCAATCCCTGGCGTAGTTAAAATTTGCGACAGTATAAAATTATTTTTTGAATAATTTACTATAGAAAAGGCAATCCCTGGCTTAGTTAAAATTTGCGACAGTAGAAAATTATTTTTTGAATAATTTACTATAGAAAAGGCAATCCCTGGCGTAATTAAAATTTGCGACAGTAAAAAATTATTTTTTGAATAATTTACTATAGAAAAGGCAATCCCTGGCGCACTTAAAATTTGCGACAGTAAAAAATTATTGTTTGAATAATTTACTATAGAAAAGGCAATCCCTGGCGTAATTAAAATTTGCGACAGTTGAAAATTATTTTTTGAATAATTTACTATAGAAAAGGCAATCCCTGGCGTAATTAAAATTTGCGACAGTTGAAAATTATTTTTTGAATAATTTACTATAGAAAAGGCAATCCCTGGCGGATTTGAAATTTGCGACAGTAAAAAATTATTTTTTGAATAATTTACTATAGAAAAGGCAATCCCTGGCGTATTTAAAATTTGCGACAGTAAAAAATTAATTTGTGAGAAATTTACTATAGAAAAGGCAATCCCTGGGATATTTAAAATTTGCGACAGTAAAAAATTATTTTTTAAATAATTTACTATAGAAAAGGCAATCCCTGGCGTAATTAAAATTTGCGACAGTATAAAATTAGTTTTTGAATAATTTACTATAGAAAAGGCAATCCCTGGCGTAATTAAAATTTGTGACAGTAGAAAATTATTTTTTGAATAATTTACTATAGAAAAGGCAATCCCTGGCGTAATTAAAAATTGCGACAGTATAAAATTATTTTTTGAATAATTTACTACTGAAAAGGCAATCCCTGGCGCAATTAAAATTTGCGACAGTAAAAAATTAATTTGTGAGAAATTTACTATAGAAAAGGCAATCCCTGGCGTAATTAAAATTTGCGACAGTAGAAAATTATTTTTTGCAAAATTTACTATAGAAAAGGCAATCCCTAGCGGATTTGAAATTTGCGATAGTAAAAAAATATTTTTTGAATAATTTACTATAGAAAAGGCAATCCCTGGCGTATTTAAAATTTGCGACAGTAAAAAATTAATTTGTGAGAAATTTACTATAGAAAAGGCAATCCCTGGGATATTTAAAATTTGCGACAGTAAAAAATTATTTTTTGAGTAATTTACTATAGAAAAGGCAATCCCTGGCGTATTTAAAATTTGCGACAGTAAGAAATTAATTTGTGAGAAATTTACTATAGAAAAGGCAATCCCTGGGATATTTAAAATTTTCGACAGTAAAAAATTATTTTTTGAATAATTTACTATAGAAAAGGCAATCCCTGGCGTAATTAAAATTTGCGACAGTAAGAAAATAATTTGTGAGAAATTTACTATAGAAAAGGCAATCCCTGGGATATTTAAAATTTGCGACAGTAAAAAATTATTTTTTGAATAATTTACTATAGAAAAGGCAATCCCTGGCGTAGTTAAAATTTGCGACAGTATAAAATTATTTTTTGAATAATTTACTATAGAAAAGGCAATCCCTGGCGTAGTTAAAATTTGCGACAGTAGAAAATTATTTTTTGAATAATTTACTATAGAAAAGGCAATCCCTGGCGCAATTACAATTTGCGACAGTAGAAAATTATTTTTTGAATAATTTACTATAGAAAAGGCAATCCCTGGCGCAATTAAAATTTGCGACAGTAGAAAATTATTTTTTGAATAATTTACTATAGAAAAGGCAATCCCTGGCGGATTTGAAATTTGCGACAGTAAAAAATTATTTTTTGAATAATTTACTATAGAAAAGGCAATCCCTGGCGGATTTGAAATTTGCGACAGTAAAAAATTATTTTTTGAATAATTTACTATAGAAAAGGCAATCCCTGGCGTATTTAAAATTTGCGACAGTAAAAAATTAATTTGTGAGAAATTTACTATAGAAAAGGCAATCCCTGTGATATTTAAAATTTGCGACAGTAAGAAATTATTTTTTAAATAATTTACTATAGAAAAGGCAATCCCTGGCGTAATTAAAATTTGCGACAGTATAAAATTAGTTTTTGAATAATTTACTATAGAAAAGGCAATACCTGGCGTAATTAAAATTGCGACAGTAGAAAATTATTTTTTGAATAATTTACTATAGAAAAGGCAATCCCTGGCGTAATTAAAAATTGCGACAGTATAAAATTATTTTTTGAATAATTTACTACTGAAAAGGCAATCCCTGGCGCAATTAAAATTTGCGACAGTAAAAAATTAATTTGTGAGAAATTTACTATAGAAAAGGCAATCCCTCTCGTAATTAAAATTTGCGACAGTAGAAAATTATTTTTTGCAAAATTTACTATAGAAAAGGCAATCCCTAGCGGATTTGAAATTTGCGATAGTAAAAAATTATTTTTTGAATAATTTACTATAGAAAAGGCAATCCCTGGCGTATTTAAAATTTGCGACAGTAAAAAATTAATTTGTGAGAAATTTACTATAGAAAAGGCAATCCCTGGGATATTTAAAATTTGCGACAGTAAAAAATTATTTTTTAAATAATTTACTATAGAAAAGGCAATCCCTGGCGTAATTAAAATTTGCGACAGTATAAAATTAGTTTTTGAATAATTTACTATAGAAAAGGCAATACCTGGCGTAATTAAAATTTGCGACAGTAAAAAATTATTTTTTGAATAATTTACTATAGAAAAGGCAATCCCTGGCGCAATTACAATTTGCGACAGTAGAAAATTATTTTTTGAATAATTTACTATAGAAAAGGCAATCCCTGGCGTAATTAAAATTTGCGACAGTAGAAAATTATTTTTTGAATAATTTACTATAGAAAAGGCAATCCCTGGCGGATTTGAAATTTGCGACAGTAAAAAATTATTTTTTGAATAATTTACTATAGAAAAGGCAATCCCTGGCGGATTTGAAATTTGCGACAGTAAAAAATTATTTTTTGAATAATTTACTATAGAAAAGGCAATCCCTGGCGTATTTAAAATTTGCGACAGTAAAAAATTAATTTGTGAGAAATTTACTATAGAAAAGGCAATCCCTGGGATATTTAAAATTTGCGACAGTAAAAAATTATTTTTTAAATAATTTACTATAGAAAAGGCAATCCCTGGCGTAATTAAAATTTGCGACAGTATAAAATTAGTTTTTGAATAATTTACTATAGAAAAGGCAATACCTGGCGTAATTAAAATTTGCGACAGTAGAAAATTATTTTTTGAATAATTTACTATAGAAAAGGCAATTCCTGGCGTAATTAAAAATTGCGACAGTATAAAATAATTTTTTGAATAATTTACTACTGAAAAGGCAATCCCTGGCGCAATTAAAATTTGCGACAGTAAAAAATTAATTTGTGAGAAATTTACTATAGAAAAGGCAATCCCTGGCGTAATTAAAATTTGCGACAGTAGAAAATTATTTTTTGCAAAATTTACTATAGAAAAGGCAATCCCTAGCGGATTTGAAATTTGCGATAGTAAAAAATTATTTTTTGAATAATTTACTATAGAAAAGGCAATCCCTGGCGTATTTAAAATTTGCGACAGTAAAAAATTAATTTGTGAGAAATTTACTATAGAAAAGGCAATCCCTGGGATATTTAAAATTTGCGACAGTAAAAAATTATTGTTTGAATAATTTACTATAGAAAAGGCAATCCCTGGCGTATTTAAAATTTGCGACAGTAAGAAATTAATTTGTGAGAAATTTACTATAGAAAAGGCAATCCCTGGGATATTTAAAATTTGCGACAGTAAAAAATTATTTTTTGAATAATTTACTATAGAAAAGGCAATCCCTGGCGTATTTAAAATTTGCGACAGTAAGAAATTATTTTGTGAGAAATTTACTATAGAAAAGGCAATCCCTGGGATATTTAAAATTTTCGACAGTAAAAAATTATTTTTTGAATAATTTACTATAGAAAAGGCAATCCCTGGCGTAATTAAAATTTGCGACAGTAAGAAAATAATTTGTGAGAAATTTACTATAGAAAAGGAAATCCCTGGGATATTTAAAATTTGCGACAGTAAAAAAATATTTTTTGAATAATTTACTATAGAAAAGGCAATCCCTGGCGTAGTTAAAATTTGCGACAGTATAAAATTATTTTTTGAATAATTTACTATAGAAAAGGCAATCCCTGGCGTAGTTAAAATTTGCGACAGTAAAAAATTAATTTGTGAGAAATTTACTATAGAAAAGGCAATCCCTGGGATATTTAAAATTTGCGACAGTAAAAAATTATTTTTTAAATAATTTACTATAGAAAAGGCAATCCCTGGCGTAATTAAAATTTGCGACAGTATAAAATTAGTTTTTGAATAATTTACTATAGAAAAGGCAATACCTGGCGTAATTAAAATTTGCGACAGTAGAAAATTATTTTTTGAATAATTTACTATAGAAAAGGCAATTCCTGGCGTAATTAAAAATTGCGACAGTATAAAATTATTTTTTGAATAATTTACTACTGAAAAGGCAATCCCTGGCGCAATTAAAATTTGCGACAGTAAAAAATTAATTTGTGAGAAATTTACTATAGAAAAGGCAATCCCTGGCGTAATTAAAATTTGCGACAGTAGAAAATTATTTTTTGCAAAATTTACTATAGAAAAGGCAATCCCTAGCGGATTTGAAATTTGCGATAGTAAAAAATTATTTTTTGAATAATTTACTATAGAAAAGGCAATCCCTGGCGTATTTAAAATTTGCGACAGTAAAAAATTAATTTGTGAGAAATTTACTATAGAAAAGGCAATCCCTGCGATATTTAAAAATTGCGACAGTAAAAAATTATTGTTTGAATAATTTACTATAGAAAAGGCAATCCCTGGCGTATTTAAAATTTGCGACAGTAAGAAATTAATTTGTGAGAAATTTACTATAGAAAAGGCAATCCCTGGGATATTTAAAATTTGCGACAGTAAAAAATTATTTTTTGAATAATTTACTATAGAAAAGGCAATCCCTGGCGTATTTAAAATTTGCGACAGTAAGAAATTATTTTGTGAGAAATTTACTATAGAAAAGGCAATCCCTGGGATATTTAAAATTTTCGACAGTAAAAAATTATTTTTTGAATAATTTACTATAGAAAAGGCAATCCCTGGCGTAATTAAAATTTGCGACAGTAAGAAAATAATTTGTGAGAAATTTACTATAGAAAAGGCAATCCCTGGGATATTTAAAATTTGCGACAGTAAAAAAATATTTTTTGAATAATTTACTATAGAAAAGGCAATCCCTGGCGTAGTTAAAATTTGCGACAGTATAAAATTATTTTTTGAATAATTTACTATAGAAAAGGCAATCATTGGCGTAGTTAAAATTTGCGACAGTAGAAAATTATTTTTTGTATAATTTACTATAGAAAAGGCAATCCCTGGCGTAATTAAAATTTGCGACAGTAAAAAATTATTTTTTGAATAATTTACTATAGAAAAGGCAATACCTGGCGCACTTAAAATTTGCGACAGTAAAAAATTATTGTTTGAATAATTTACTATAGAAAAGGCAATCCCTGGCGTAATTAAAATTTGCGACAATTGAAAATTATTTTTTGAATAATTTACTATAGAAAAGGCAATCCCTGGCGTAATTAAAATTTGCGACAGTTGAAAATTATTTTTTGAATAATTTACTATAGAAAAGGCAATCCCTGGCGGATTTGAAATTTGCGACAGTAAAAAATTATTTTTTGAATAATTTACTATAGAAAAGGCAATCCCTGGCGTATTTAAAATTTGCGACAGTAAAAAATTAATTTGTGAGAAATTTACTATAGAAAAGGCAATCCCTGGGATATTTAAAATTTGCGACAGTAAAAAATTATTTTTTAAATAATTTACTATAGAAAAGGCAATCCCTGGCGTAATTAAAATTTGCGACAGTATAAAATTAGTTTTTGAATAATTTACTATAGAAAAGGCAATCCCTGGCGTAATTAAAATTTGCGACAGTAGAAAATTATTTTTTGAATAATTTACTATAGAAAAGGCAATCCCTGGCGTAATTAAAAATTGCGACAGTATAAAATTATTTTTTGAATAATTTACTACTGAAAAGGCAATCCCTGGCGCAATTAAAATTTGCGACAGTAAAAAATTAATTTGTGAGAAATTTACTATAGAAAAGGCAATCCCTGGCTTAATTAAAATTTGCGACAGTAGAAAATTATTTTTTGCAAAATTTACTATAGAAAAGGCAATCCCTAGCGGATTTGAAATTTGCGATAGTAAAAAATTATTTTTTGAATAATTTACTATAGAAAAGGCAATCCCTGGCGTATTTAAAATTTGCGACAGTAAAAAATTAATTTGTGAGAAATTTACTATAGAAAAGGCAATCCCTGGGATATTTAAAATTTGCGACAGTAAAAAATTATTGTTTGAATAATTTACTATAGAAAAGGCAATCCCTGGCGTATTTAAAATTTGCGACAGTAAGAAATTAATTTGTGAGAAATTTACTATAGAAAAGGCAATCCCTGGGATATTTAAAATTTTCGACAGTAAAAAATTATTTTTTGAATAATTTACTATAGAAAAGGCAATCCCTGGCGTAATTAAAATTTGCGACAGTAAGAAAATAATTTGTGAGAAATTTACTATAGAAAAGGCAATCCCTGGGATATTTAAAATTTGCGACAGTAAAAAATTATTTTTTGAATAATTTACTATAGAAAAGGCAATCCCTGGCGTAGTTAAAATTTGCGACAGTATAAAATTATTTTTTGAATAATTTACTATAGAAAAGGCAATCCCTGGCGTAGTTAAAATTTGCGACAGTAGAAAATTATTTTTTGAATAATTTACTATAGAAAAGGCAATCCCTGGCGTAATTAAAATTTGCGACAGTAAAAAATTATTTTTTGAATAATTTACTATAGAAAAGGCAATCCCTGGCGCACTTAAAATTTGCGACAGTAAAAAATTATTTTTTGAATAATTTACTATAGAAAAGGCAATCCCTGGCCTAATTAAAATTTGCGACAGTAAAAAATTATTTTTTGAATAATTTACTATAGAAAAGGCAATCCCTGGCGGAATTACAATTTGCGACAGTAGAAAATTATTTTTTGAATAATTTACTATAGAAAAGGCAATCCCTGGCGTAATTAAAATTTGGGACAGTATAAAATTATTTTTTGAATAATTTACTATAGAAAAGGCAATCCCTGGCGTAATTAAAATTTGCGACAGTAAAAAATTATTTTTTGAATAATTTACTATAGAAAAGGCAATCCCTGGCGCAATTACAATTTGCGACAGTAGAATATTATTTTTTGAATAATTTACTATAGAAAAGGCAATCCCTGGCGTAATTAAAATTTGCGACAGTAGAAAATTATTTTTTGAATAATTTACTATAGAAAAGGCAATCCCTGGGATATTTAAAATTTTCGACAGTAAAAAATTATTTTTTGAATAATTTACTATAGAAAAGGCAATCCCTGGCGTATTTAAAATTTGCGACAGTAAGAAATTAATTTGTGAGAAATTTACTATAGAAAAGGCAATCCCTGGGATATTTAAAATTTGCGACAGTAAAAAATTATTTTTTGAATAATTTACTATAGAAAAGGCAATACCTGGCGTAATTAAAATTTGCGACAGTATAAAATTATTTTTTGAATAATTTACTATAGAAAAGGCAATCCCTGGCGTAGTTAAAATTTGCGACAGTAGAAAATTATTTTTTGAATAATTTACTATAGAAAAGGCAATCCCTGTCGTAATTAAAATTTTCGACAGTAAAAAATTATTTTTTGAATAATTTACTATAGAAAAGGCAATCCCTGGCGTATTTAAAATTTGCGACAATAAGAAATTAATTTGTGAGAAATTTACTATAGAAAAGGCAATCCCTGGGATATTTAAAATTTGCAAGAGTAAAAAATTATTTTTTGAATAATTTACTATAGAAAAGGCAATCCCTGGCGTATTTAAAATTTGCGACAGTAAGAAATTAATTTGTGAGAAATTTACTATAGAAAAGGCAATCCCTTGGATATTTAAAATTTGCGACAGTAAAAAATTATTTTTTGAATAATTTACTATAGAAAAGGCAATACCTGGCGTAATTAAAATTTGCGACAGTATAAAATTATTTTTTGAATAATTTACTATAGAAAAGGCAATCCCTGGGATATTTAAAATTTTCGACAGTAAAAAATTATTTTTTGAATAATTTACTATAGAAAAGGCAGTCCCTGGCGTATTTAAAATTTGCGACAGTAAGAAATTAATTTGTTTGAAATTTACTATAGAAAAGGCAATCCCTGGGATATTTAAAATTTGCGACAGTAAAAAATTATTTTTTGAATAATTTACTATAGAAAAGGCAATCCCTGGCGTAATTAAAATTTGCGACAGTATAAAATTATTTTTTGAAGAATTTACTATAGAGAAGGCAATCCTTGGCGTAGTTAAAATTTGCGACAGTAGAAAATTATTTTTTGAATAATTTACTATAGAAAAGGCAATCCCTGGCGTAATTAAAATTTGCGACAGTAAAAAATTATTTTTTGAATAATTTACTATAGAAAAGGCAATCCCTGGCGCACTTAAAATTTGCGACAGTAAAAAATTATTTTTTGAATAATTTACTATAGAAAAGGCAATCCCTGGTGTAATTAAAATTTGCGACAGTAAAAAATTATTTTTTGAATAATTTACTATAGAAAAGGCAATCCCTGGCGCAATTACAATTTGCGACAGTAGAAAATAATTTTTTGAATAATTTACTATAGAAAAGGCAATCCCTGGCGTAATTAAAATTTGGGACAGTATAAAATTATTTTTTGAATAATTTACTATAGAAAAGGCAATCCCTGGAGTAATTAAAATTTGCGACAGTAAAAAATTATTTTTTGAATAATTTACTATAGAAAAGGCAATCCCTGGCGCAATTACAATTTGCGACAGTAGAAAATTATTTTTTGAATAATTTACTATAGAAAAGGCAATCCCTGGCGTAATTAAAATTTGCGACAGTAGAAAATTATTTTTTGAATAATTTACTATAGAAAAGGCAATCCCTGGCGTATTTAAAATTTGCGACAGTAAAAAATTATTTTTTGAATAATTTACTATAGAAAAGGCAATCCCTGGCGGAATTAAAATTTGCGACAGTAGAAAATTATTTTTTGAATAATTTACTATAGAAAAGGCAATCCCTGGCGTATTTAAAATTTGCGACAGTAAAAAATTATTTTTTGAATAATTTACTATAGAAAAGGCAATCCCTGGCGCACTTAAAATTTGCGACAGTAAAAAATTATTTTTTGAATAATTTACTATAGAGAAGGCAATCCCTGGCGTAGTTAAAATTTGCGACAGTAGAAAATTATTTTTTGAATAATTTACTATAGAAAAGGCAATCCCTGGCGTAATTAAAATTTGCGACAGTAAAAAATTATTTTTTGAATAATTTACTATAGAAAAGGCAATCCCTGGCGTATTTAAAATTTGCGACAGTAAGAAATTAATTTGTTTGAAATTTACTATAGAAAAGGCAATCCCTGGGATATTTAAAATTTGCGACAGTAAAAAATTATTTTTTGAATAATTTACTATAGAAAAGGCAATCCCTGGCGTAATTAAAATTTGCGGCAGTATAAAATTATTTTTTGAAGCATTTACTATAGAGAAGGCAATCCCTGGCGTAGTTAAAATTTGCGACAGTAGAAAATTATTTTTTGAATAATTTACTATAGAAAAGTCAATCCCTGGCGTAATTAAAATTTGCGACAGTAAAAAATTATTTTTTGAATAATTTACTATAGAAAAGGCAATCCCTGGCGCACTTAAAATTTGCGACAATAAAAAATTATTTTTTGAATAATTTACTATAGAAAAGGCAATCCCTGGTGTAATTAAAATTTGCGACAGTAAAAAATTATTTTTTGAATAATTTACTATAGAAAAGGCAATCCCTGGCGCAATTACAATTTGCGACAGTAGAAAATTATTTTTTGAATAATTTACTATAGAAAAGGCAATCCCTGGCGTAATTAAAATTTGGGACAGTATAAAATTATTTTTTGAATAATTTACTATAGAAAAGGCAATCCCTGGCGTAATTAAAATTTGCGACAGTAAAAAATTATTTTTTGAATAATTTACTATAGAAAAGGCAATCCCTGGCGCAATTACAATTTGCGACAGTAGAATATTATTTTTTGAATAATTTACTATAGAAAAGGCAATCCCTGGCGTAATTAAAATTTGCGACAGTAGAAAATTATTTTTTGAATAATTTACTATAGAAAAGGCAATCCCTGGGATATTTAAAATTTTCGACAGTAAAAAATTATTTTTTGAATAATTTACTATAGAAAAGTTAATCCCTGGCGTATTTAAAATTTGCGACAGTAAGAAATTAATTTGTGAGAAATTTACTATAGAAAAGGCAATCCCTGGGATATTTAAAATTTGCGACAGTAAAAAATTATTTTTTGAATAATTTACTATAGAAAAGGCAATACCTGGCGTAATTAAAATTTGCGACAGTATAAAATTATTTTTTGAATAATTTACTATAGAAAAGGCAATCCCTGGCGTAGTTAAAATTTGCGACAGTAGAAAATTATTTTTTGAATAATTTACTATAGAAAAGGCAATCCCTGGCGTAATTAAAATTTTCGACAGTAAAAAATTATTTTTTGAATAATTTACTATAGAAAAGGCAATCCCTGGCGTATTTAAAATTTGCGACAGTAAGAAATTAATTTGTGAGAAATTTACTATAGAAAAGGCAATCCCTGGGATATTTAAAATTTGCAAGAGTAAAAAATTATTTTTTGATTAATTTACTATAGAAAAGGCAATCCCTGGCGTATTTAAAATTTGCGACAGTAAGAAATTAATTTGTGAGAAATTTACTATAGAAAAGGCAATCCCTTGGATATTTAAAATTTGCGACAGTAAAAAATTATTTTTTGAATAATTTACTATAGAATAGGCAATACCTGGCGTAATTAAAATTTGCGACAGTATAAAATTATTTTTTGAATAATTTACTATAGAAAAGGCAATCCCTGGCGTAGTTAAAATTTGCGACAGTAGAAAATTATTTTTTGAATAATTTACTATAGAAAAGGCAATCTCTGGCGTAATTAAAATTTTCGACAGTAAAAAATTATTTTTTGAATAATTTACTATAGAAAAGGCAATCCCTGGCGTATTTAAAATTTGCGACAGTAAGAAATTAATTTGTGAGAAATTTACTATAGAAAAGGCAATCCCTGGGATATTTAAAATTTGCAAGAGTAAAAAATTATTTTTTGAATAATTTACTATAGAAAAGGCAATCCCTGGCGTAATTAAAATTTGCGACAGTATAAAATTATTTTTTGAATAAGTTACTATAGAAAAGGCAATCCCTGGCGTAGTTAAAATTTGCAACAGTAGAAAATTATTTTTTGAATAATTTACTATAGAAAAGGCAATCCCTGGCTTAATTAAAATTTGCGACAGTAAAAAATTATTTTTTGAATAATTTACTATAGAAAAGGTAATCCCTGGCGCACTTAAAATTTGCGACAGTAAAAAATTATTTTTTGAATAATTTACTATAGAAAAGGCAATCCCTGGCGTAATTAAAATTTGCGACAGTAAAAAATTATTTTTTGAATAATTTACTATAGAAAAGGCAATCCCTGGCGAAATTACAATTTGCGACAGTAGAAAATTATTTTTTGAATAATTTACTATAGAAAAGGCAATCCCTGGCGTAATTAAAATTTGGGACAGTATAAAATTTTTTTTTGAATAATTTACTATAGAAAAGGCAATTCCTGGCGTAATTAAAATTTGCGACAGTAGAAAATTATTTTTTGAATAATTTACTATAGAAAAGGCAATCCCTGGCGTAATTAAAATTTGGGACAGTATAAAATTTTTTTTTGAATAATTTACTATAGAAAAGGCAATTCCTGGCGTAATTAAAATTTGCGACAGTAGAAAATTATTTTTTGAATAATTTACTATAGAAAAGGCAATCCCTGGGATATTTAAAATTTTCGACAGTAAAAAATTATTTTTTGAATAATTTACTATAGAAAAGGCAATCCCTGGCGTATTTAAAATTTGCGACATTAAGAAATTAATTTGTTTGAAATTTACTATAGAAAAGGCAATCCCTGGGATATTTAAAATTTGCGACAGTAAAAAATTATTTTTTGAATAATTTACTATAGAAAAGGCAATCCCTGGCGTAATTAAAATTTGCGACAGTATAAAATTATTTTTTGAAGAATTTACTATAGAGAAGGCAATCCCTGGCGTCGTTAAAATTTGCGACAGTAGAAAATTATTTTTTGAATAATTTACTATAGAAAAGGCAATCCCTGGCGTAATTAAAAATTGCGACAGTAAAAAATTATTTTTTGAATAATTTACTATAGAAAAGGCAATCCCTGGCGCACTTAAAATTTGCGACAGTAAAAAATTATTTTTTGAATAATTTACTATAGAAAAGGCAATCCCTGGTGTAATTAAAATTTGCGACAGTAAAAAATTATTTTTTGAATAATTTACTATAGAAAAGGCAATCCCTGGCGCAATTACAATTTGCGACAGTAGAAAATAATTTTTTGAATAATTTACTATAGAAAAGGCAATCCCTGGCGTAATTAAAATTTGGGACAGTATAAAATTATTTTTTGAATAATTTACTATAGAAAAGGCAATCCCTGGAGTAATTAAAATTTGCGACAGTAAAAAATTATTTTTTGAATAATTTACTATAGAAAAGGCAATCCCTGGCGCAATTACAATTTGCGACAGTAGAAAATTATTTTTTGAATAATTTACTATAGAAAAGGCAATCCCTGGCGTAATTAAAATTTGCGACAGTAGAAAATTATTTTTTGAATAATTTACTATAGAAAAGGCAATCCCTGGCGTATTTAAAATTTGCGACAGTAAAAAATTATTTTTTGAATAATTTACTATAGAAAAGGCAATCCCTGGCGGAATTAAAATTTGCGACAGTAGAAAATTATTTTTTGAATAATTTACTATAGAAAAGGCAATCCCTGGCGTATTTAAAATTTGCGACAGTAAAAAATTATTTTTTGAATAATTTACTATAGAAAAGGCAATCCCTGGCGCACTTAAAATTTGCGACAGTAAAAAATTATTTTTTGAATAATTTACTATAGAGAAGGCAATCCCTGGCGTAGTTAAAATTTGCGACAGTAGAAAATTATTTTTTGAATAATTTACTATAGAAAAGGCAATCCCTGGCGTAATTAAAATTTGCGACAGTAAAAAATTATTTTTTGAATAATTTACTATAGAAAATGCAATCCCTGGCGCACTTAAAATTTGCGACAGTAAAAAATTATTTTTTGAATAATTTACTATAGAAAAGGCAATCCCTGGCGTATTTAAAATTTGCGACAGTAAAAAATTAATGTGTGAGAAATTTACTATAAAAAGGCAATCCCTGGCGTAATTAAAATTTGCGACAGTAGAAAATTATTTTTTGAATAATTTACTATAGAAAAGGCAATCCCTGGCGTTTTTAAAATTTGCTACAGTAAGAAATTAATTTGTGAGAAATTTGCTATAGAAAAGGCAATCCCTGGCGCAATTAAAATTTGCGACAGTAGAAAATTATTTTTTGAATAATTTACTATAGAAGAGGCAATCCCTGGCGTAATTAAAATTTGCGACAGTCGAAAATTATTTTTTGAATAATTTACTATAGAAAAGGCAATCCCTGGCGTAATTAAAATTTGCGACAGTAGAAAATTATTTTTTGAAAAGTTTACTATAGAAAAGGCAATCCCTGGCGTAATTAAAATTTGCGACAGTAGAAAATTATTTTTGAATAATTTACTATAGAAAAGGCAATCCCTGGCGTAATTAAAATTTGCGACAGTAGAAAATTATTTTTTGAATAATTTACTATAGAAAAGGCAATCCCTGGCGCAATTAAAATTTGCGACAGTTGAAAATTATTTTTTGAATAATTTACTATAGAAAAGGCAATCCCTGGCGTAATTAAAACTTGCGATATTAAAAAATTATTTTTTGAATAATTTACTACAGAAAAGGCAATCCCTGGCGTAATTAAAATTTGCGACAGTAAAAAATTATTTTTTGAATAATTTACTATAGAAAAGGCAATCCCTGGCGTAATTAAAATTTGCGACAGTAAAAAATTATTTTTTGAATAATTTACTATAGAAAAGGCAATCCCTGGCGCAATTAAAATTTGCGACAGTAAAAAATTATTTTTTGAATAATTTACTATAGAAAAGGCAATCCCTGGCGCAATTAAAATTTGCGACAGTATAAAATTACTTTTTGAATAATTTACTATAGAAAAGGCAATCCCTGGCTTAATTAAAATTTGCGACAGTAAAAAATTATTTTTTGAATAATTTACTATAGAAAAGGCAATCCCTGGCGCATTTAATATTTGCGACAGTAGAAAATTATTTTTTGAATAATTTACTATAGAAAAGGCAATCCCTGGCTTAATTAAAATTTGCGACAGTAAAAAATTATTTTTTGAATAATTTACTATAGAAAAGGCAATCCCTGGCGCAATTAATATTTGCGACAGTAAAAAATTATTTTTTGAATAATTTACTATAGAAAAGCAATCCCTGGCGCAATTAAAATTTGCGACAGTAGAAAATTATTTTTTGAAAAGTTTACTATAGAAAAGGCAATCCCTGGCGTAATTAAAATTTGCGACAGTAGAAAATTATTTTTTGAATAATTTACTATAGAAAAGGCAATCCCTGGCGTAATTAAAATTTGCGACAGTAGAAAATTATTTTTTGAATAATTTACTATAGAAAAGGCAATCCCTGGCGCAGTTAAAATTTGCGACAGTTGAAAATTATTTTTTGAATAATTTACTATAGAAAAGGCAATCCCTGGCGTAATTAAAACTTGCGATATTAAAAAATTATTTTTTGAATAATTTACTACAGAAAAGGCAATCCCTGGCGTAATTAAAATTTGCGACAGTAAAAAATTATTTTTTGAATAATTTACTATAGAAATGGCAATCCCTGGCGCAATTAAAATTTGCGACAGTAAAAAATTATTTAATAATTTACTATAGAAAAGGCAATCCCTGGCGCAATTAAAATTTGCGACAGTAGAAAATTATTTTTTGAATAATTTACTATAGAAATGGCAATCCCTGGCGTATTTAAAATTTGCGACAGTATAAAATTATTTTTTGAATAATTTACTATAGAAAAGGCAATCCCTGGCGCAATTAAAATTTGCGACAGTAGAAAATTATTTTTTGAATAATTTACTATAAAAAAGGCAATCCCTGGCGTATTTAAAATTTGCGACAGTAAAAAATTATTTTTTGAATAATTTACTATAGAAAAGGCAATCCCTGGCGCAATTAAAATTTGCGACAGTAAAAAATTATTTTTTGAATAATTTACTATAGAAAAGGCAATCCCTGGCGCAATTAAAATTTGCGACAGTAGAAAATTATTTTTTGAATAATTTACTATAGAAAAGGCAATCCCTGGCGCAATTTAAATTTGCGACAGTTGAAAATTATTTTTTGAATAATTTACTATAGAAAAGGCAATCCCTGGGATATTTAAAATTTGCGACAGTAAAAAATTATTTTTTGAATAATTTACTATAGAAAAGGCAATCCCTGGCGCAATTAAAATTTGCGACAGTAAAAAATTATTTTTTGAATAATTTACTATAGAAAAGGCAATCCCTGGCGCAATTAAAATTTGCGACAGTAGAAAATTATTTTTTGAATAATTTACTATAGAAAAGGCAATCCCTGGCGCAATTAAAATTTGCGACAGTAAAAAATTATTTTTTGAATAATTTAGTATAGAAAAGGCAATCCCTGGCGTAATTAAAATTTGCGACAGTAGAAAATTATTTTTTGCAAAATTTACTATAGAAAAGGCAATCCCTGGCGCACTTAACATTTGCGACAGTATAAAATTATTTTTTGAATAATTTACTATAGAAAAGGCAATCCCTGGCGTAATTAAAATTTGCGACAGTAGAAAATTATTTTTTGAATAATTTACTATATAAAAGGCAATCCCTGGCGCACTTAAAATTTGCGACAGTAGCAAATTATTTTTTGAATAATTTACTATAGAAAAGGCAATCCCTGGCGCAATTAAAATTTGCGACAGTAGAAAATTATTTTTTGAATAATTTACTATAGAAAAGGCAATCCCTGGCGCAATTAAAATTTGCGACAGTAAAAAATTATTTAATAATTTACTATAGAAAAGGCAATCCCTGGCGCAATTAAAATTTGCGACAGTAGAAAATTATTTTTTGAATAATTTACTATAGAAAAGGCAATCCCTGGCGTATTTAAAATTTGCGACAGTAAAAAATTATTTTTTGAATAATTTACTATAGAAAAGGCAATCCCTTGCGTATTTAAAATTTGCGACAGTAAAAAATTATTTTTTGAATAATTTACTATAGAAAAGGCAATCCCTGGCCCAATTAAAATTTGCGACAGTAGAAAATTATTTTTTGAATAATTTACTATAGAAATGGCAATCCCTGGCGCAATTAAAATTTGCGACAGTAAAAAATTATTTAATAATTTACTATAGAAAAGGCAATCCCTGGCGCAATTAAAATTTGCGACAGTAGAAAATTATTTTTTGAATAATTTACTATAGAAAAGGCAATCCCTGTCGTATTTAAAATTTGCGACAGTATAAAATTATTTTTTGAATAATTTACTATAGAAAAGGCAATCCCTGGCGCAATTAAAATTTGCGACAGTAGAAAATTATTTTTTGAATAATTTACTATAGAAAAGGCAATCCCTGGCGCAATTAAAATTTGCGACAATAAAATATTATTTTTTGAATAATTTACTATAGAAAAGGCAATCCCTGGCGCAATTAAAATTTGCGACAGTAAAAAATTATTTTTTGAATAATTTACTATAGAAAAGGCAATCCCTGGCGCAATTAAAATTTGCGACAGTATAAAATTATTTTTTGAATAATTTACTATAGAAAAGGCAATCCCTGGCGTAATTAAAACTTGCGATAGTAAAAAATTATTTTTTGAATAATTTACTATAGAAAAGGAAATCCCTGGCGTAATTAAAATTTGCGACAGTAAAAAATTATTTTTTGAATAATTTACTATAGAAAAGGCAATCCCTGGCGTATTTAAAATTTGCGACCGTAAGAAATTAATTTGTGAGAAATTTACTATAGAAAAGGCAATCCCTGGCGTAATTAAATTTTGCGAAAGTTGAAAATTATTTTTTGAATAATTTGCTATAGAAAAGGCAATCCCTGGGATATTTAAAATTTGCGACAGTAAAAAATTATTTTTTGAATAATTTACTATAGAAAAAGGCAATCCCTAGCGCAATTAAAATTTGCGACAGTAAAAAATTATTTTTTGAATAATTTACTATAGAAAAGGCAATCCCTGGCGTAGTTAAAATTTGCGACAGTAGAAAATTATTTTTTGCAAAATTTACTATAGAAAAGGCAATCCCTGGCGCACTTAACATTTGCGACAGTATAAAATTATTTTTTGAATAATTTACTATAGAAAAGGCAATCCCTGGCGTAACTAAAATTTGCGAGAGTAGAAAATTATTTCTTGAATAATTTACTATATAAAAGGCAATCCCTGCCGCACTTAAAATTTGCGACAGTAGAAAATTACTTTTTGAATAATTTACTATAGAAATGGCAATCCCTGACGCAATTAAAATTTGCGAGAGTAGAAAATTATTTTTTGAATAATTTACTGTATAAAAGGCAATCCCTGGCGCACTTAAAATTTGCGACAGTAGAAAATTATTTTTTGAATAATTTACTATATAAAAGGCAATCCCTGGCGCACTTAAAATTTGCGACAGTAGAAAATTATTTTTTGAATAATTTACTATAGAAAAGCAATACCTGGCGCAATTAAAATTTGCGACAGTAGAAAATTATTTTTTGAATAATTTACTATAGAAAAGGCAATCCCTGGCGCAATTAAAATTTGCGACAGTAGAAAATTATTTTTTGAAAAGTTTACTATAGAAAAGGCAATCCCTGGCGCAATTAAAATTTGCGACAGTAAAAAATTATTTTTTGAATATTTTACTATAGAAAAGGCAATCCCTGGCGTAGTTAAAATTTGCGACAGTAGAAAATTATTTTTGAATAATTTACTATAGAAAAGGCAATCCCTGGCGCAATTAAAATTTGGGACAGTAGAAAATTATTTTTTGAATAATTTACTATAGAAAAGGCAATCCCTGGCGCAATTAAAATTTGCGACAGTAAAAAATTATTTTTTGAATAATTTACTATAGAAAAGGCAATCCCTGGCGTAATTAAAATTTGCGACAGTAGAAAATTATTTTTTGCAAAATTTACTATAGAAAAGGCAATCCCTGGCGCACTTAACATTTGCGACAGTATAAAATTATTTTTTGAATAATTTACTATAGAAAAGGCAATCCCTGGCGTAATTAAAATTTGCGACAGTAGAAAATTATTTTTTGAATAATTTACTATATAAAAGGCAATCCCTGGCGCACTTAAAATTTGCGACAGTAGAAAATTATTTTTTTGCAAAATTTACTATAGAAAAGGCAATCCCTGGCGCAATTAAAATTTGCGACAGTAGAAAATTATTTTTTGAATAATTTACTATAGAAAAGGCAATCCCTGGCGCAATTAAAATTTGCGACAGTAGAAAATTATTTTTTGAAAAGTTTACTATAAAAAAGGCAATCCCTGGCGCAATTAAAATTTGCGACATTTGAAAATTATTTTTTGAAAAATTTACTGTAGAAAAGGCAATCCCTGGCGTAATTAAAATTTGCGACAGTAAAAAATTATTTTTTGAATAATTTATTATAGAAAAGGCAATCCTTGGCGCAATTAAAATTTGCGACAGTTGAAAATTATTTTTTGAATAATTTACTATAGAAAAGGCAATCCCTGGCGGATTTGAAATTTGCGACAGTAGAAAATTATTTTTTGAATAATTTACTATAGAAAAGGCAATTCCTGGCGCAATTAAAATTTGCGACAGTTGAAAATTATTTTTTGAACAGTTTACTATAGAAAAGGCAATCCCTGGCGTAATTAAAATTTGCGACAGTAGAAAATTATTTTTTGAATAATTTACTATAGAAAAGGCAATCCCTGGCGTAATTAAAATTTGCGACAGTAGAAAATTATTTTTTGAATAATTTACTATAGAAAAGGCAATCCCTGGCGTAATTAAAATTTGCGACAGTTGAAAATTATTTTTTGAATAATTTACTATAGAAAAGGCAAACCCTGGCGTAATTAAAATTTGCGACAGTAGAAAATTATTTTTTGAATAATTTACTATAGAAAAGGCAATCCCTGACGTAATTAAAATTTGCGACAGTAAAAAATTATTTTTTGCAAAATTTACTATAGAAAAGGCAATCCCTGGCGTAATTAAAATTTGCGACAGTATAAAATTAATATTTTGAAAAATTTACTGTAGAAAAGGCAATCCCTGGCGCAATTAAAACTTGCGATAATAAAAAATTATTTTTTGAATAATTTACTACAGAAAAGGCAATCCCTGGCGTAATTAAAATTTGCGACAGTAGAAAATTATTTTTTGAAAAATTTACTATAGAAAAGGCAATCCCTGGCGCAATTAAAATTTGCGACAGTTGAAAATTATTTTTTGAAAAATTTACTATAGCAAAGGCAATCCCTGGCGCAATTAAAATTTGCGACAGTAAAAAATTATTTTTTGAATAATTTACTATAGAAAAGGCAATCCCTGGCGTATTTAAAATTTGCGACAGTAAAAAATTATTTTTTGAATAATTTACTATAGAAAAGGCAATCCCTGGCGTAATTAAAATTTGCGACAGTAGAAAATTATTTTTTGAAAAGTTTACTATAGAAAAGGCAATCCCTGGCGTAATTAAAATTTGCGACAGTAGAAAATAATTTTTTGAATAATTTACTATAGAAAAGGCAATCCCTGGCGTAATTAAAATTTGCGACAGTAGAAAATTATTTTTTGAATAATTTACTATAGAAAAGGCAATCCCTGGCGCAATTAAAATTTGCGACAGTAAAAAATTATTTTTTGAATAATTTACTATAGAAAAGGCAATCCCTGGCGGATTTGAAATTTGCGACAGTAGAAAATTATTTTTTGAATAATTTACTATAGAAAAGGCAATCCGTGGCGCAATTAAAATTTGCGACAGTATAAAATTATTTTTTGAATAATTTACTATAGAAAAGGCAATCCCTGGCGTAATTAAAATTTGCGACAGTATAAAATTAATATTTTGAAAAATTTACTGTAGAAAAGGCAATCCCTGGCGCAATTAAAACTTGCGATAGTAAAAAATTATTTTTTGAATAATTTACTGTAGAAAAGGCAATCCCTGGCGCAATTAAAATTTGCGACAGTATAAAATTATTTTTTGAATAATTTACTATGGAAAAGGCAATCCCTGGCGCAATTAAAATTTGCGACAGTAGAAAATTATTTTTTGAATAATTTACTATAGAAAAGGCAATCCCTGGCGCAATTAAAATATGCGACAGTAAAAAATTATTTTTTGAATAATTTACTATAGAAAAGGCAATCCCTGGCGTATTTAAAATTTGCGACAGTAAAAAATTATTTTTTGAATAATTTACTATAGAAAAGGCAATTCCTGGCGTAATTAAAATTTGCGACAGTAGAAAATTATTTTTTGAAAATTTTACTGTAGAAAAGGCAATCCCTTGCGCAATTAAAATATGCGACAGTAGAAAATTATTTTTTGAATAATTTACTATAGAAAAGGCAATCCCTGGCGTAATTAAAATTTGCGACAGTAGAAAATTATTTTTTGAATAATTTACTATAGAAAAGGCAATCCCTGGCGTAATTAAAATTTGCGACAATATAAAATTATTTTTTGAATAATTTACTATAGAAAAGGCAATACCTGGCGCAATTAAAATTTGCGACAGTATAAAATTATTTTTTGAATAATTTACTATAGAAAAGGCAATCCCTGGCGCAATTAAAATTTGCGACAGTATAAAATTATTTTTTGAATAATTTACTATAGAAAAGGCAATACCTGGCGGATTTGAAATTAGCGAAAGTTGAAAATTATTTTTTGAATAATTTACTATAGAAAAGGCAACCCCTGGCGTATTTAAAATTTGCGACAGTAAAAAATTATTTTTTGCAAAATTTACTATAGAAAAGGCAATCCCTGGCGTAATTAAAATTTGCGACAGTAAAAAATTATTTTTTGAATAATTTACTATAGAAAAGGCAATCCCTGGCGTAATTAAAATTTGCGACAGTATAAAATTATTTTTTGAATAATTTACTATAGAAAAGGCAATCCCTGGCGTAATTAAAATTTGCGACAGTTGAAAATTATTTTTTGAATAATTTACTATAGAAAAGGCAATCCCTGGCGTAATTAAAATTTGCGACAGTTGAAAATTATTTTTTGAATAATTTACTATAGAAAAGGCAATCCCTGGCGTATTTAATATTTGCGACAGTAAAAAATTATTTTTTGCAAATTTACTAGAGAAAAGGCAATCCCTGGCGTAATTAAAATTTGCGACAGTAAAAAAATATTTTTTGAATAATTTACTATAGAAAAGGCAATCCCTGCGTAATTAAAATTTGCGACAGTATAAAATTATTTTTTGAATAATTTACTATAGAAAAGGCAATCCCTGGCGTAATTAAAATTTGCGACAGTTGAAAATTATTTTTTGAATAATTTACTATAGAAAAGGCAATCCCTGGCGTATTTAAAATTTGCGACAGTATAAAATTATTTTTTGAATAATTTACTATAGAAAAGGCAATCCCTGGCGCACTTAAAATTTGCGACAGTAAAAAATTATTTTTTGAATAATTTACTATAGAAAAGGCAATCCCTGGCGTAATTAAAATTTGCGACAGTATAAAATTATTTTTTGAATATTTTACTATAGAAAAGGCAATCCCTGGCGCAAATAAAATTTGCGACAGTATAAAATTATTTTTTGAATAATTTACTATAGAAAAGGCAATCCCTGGCGCAATTAAAATTTGCGACAGTATAAAATTATTTTTTGAATAATTTACTATAGAAAAGGAAATACCTGGCGGATTTGAAATTTGCGAAAGTTGAAAATTATTTTTTGAATAAAGTACTATAGAAAAGGCAATCCCTGGCGTATTTAAAATTTGCGACAGTAAAAAATTATTTTTTGCAAAATTTACTATAGAAAAGGCAATCCCTGGCGTAGTTAAAATTTGCGACAGTAGAAAATTATTTTTTGAATAATTTACTATAGAAAAGGCAATCCCTGGCGTAATTAAAATTTGCGAGAGTAGAAAATTATTTTTTGAATAATTTACTATAGAAAAGGCAATCCCTGGCGTAATTAAAATTTGCGACAGTATAAAATTATTTTTTGAATAATTTACTATAGAAAAGGCAATCCCTGGCGCAATTAAAATTTGCGACAGTATAAAATTATTTTTTGAATAATTTACTATAGAAAAGGCAATCCCTGGCGTATTTAAAATTTGCGACAGTATAAAATTATTTTTTGAATAATTTACTATAGAAAAGGCAATCCCTGGCGCACTTAAAATTTGCGACAGTAAAAAATTATTTTTTGAATAATTTACTATATAAAAGGCAATCCCTGGCGTAATTAAAATTTGCGACAGTAGAAAATTATTTTTTGAATAATTTACTATAGAAAAGGCAATCCCTGGCGTATTTAAAATTTGCGACAGTAGAAAATTATTTTTTGAAAAGTTTACTATAGAAAAGGCAATCCCTGGCGCAATTAAAATTTGCGACAGTAAAAAATTATTTTTTGCAAAATATACTGTAGAAAAGGCAATCCCTGGCGCAATTAAAACTTGCGATAGTAAAAAATTATTTTTTGAATAATTTACTATAGAAAAGGCAATCCCTGGCGGATTTGAAATTTGCGACAGCAAAAAATTATTTTTTGAATAATTTACTATAGAAAAGGCAATCCCTGGCGTAATTAAAATTTGCGACAGTAGAAAATTATTTTTTGAAAAGTTTACTATAGAAAAGGCAATCCCTGGCGTAATTAAAATTTGCGACAGTAGAAAATTATTTTTTGAATAATTTACTATAGAAAAGGCAATTCCTGGCGTAATTAAAATTTGCGACAGTAGAAAATTATTTTTTGCAAAATTTACTGTAGAAAAGGCAATCCCTGGCGCAATTAAAACTTGCGATAGTAAAAAATTATTTTTTGAATAATTTACTATAGAAAAGGCAATCCCTGGCGGATTTGAAATTTGCGACAGTAAAAGATTATTTTGTGAAAAATTTACTTGGCGAAATTGAAATTTGCGAGAGTAAAAAATTATTTTTTGAATAATTTACTATAGAAAAGGCAATCCCTGGCGCACTTAAAATTTGCGACAGTAAAAAATTATTTTTTGAATAATTTACTGTAGAAAAGGCAATCCCTGGCGCAATTAAAATTTGCGACAGTAAAAAATTATTTTTTGAATAATTTACTATAGAAAAAGCAATCCCTGGCGTAATTAAAATTTGCGACAGTATAAAATTATTTTTTGAATAATTTACTATAGAAAAGGCAATCCCTGGCGTAATTAAAATTTGCGACAGTTGAAAATTATTTTTTGAATAATTTACTATAGAAAAGGCAATCCCTGGCGTATTTAAAATTTGCGACAGTATAAAATTGTTTTTTGAATAATTTACTATAGAAAAGGCAATCCCTTGCGCAATTAAAATTTGCGACAATAAAAAATTATTTTTTGAATAATTTACTGTAGAAAAGGCAATCCCTGGCGCAATTAAAATTTGCGACATTAAAAAATTATTTTTTGAATAATTTACTATAGAAAAGGCAATCCCTGGCGTAATTAAAATTTGCGACAGTATAACATTATTTTTTGAATAATTTACTATAGAAAAGGCAATCCCTGGCGTAATTAAAATTTGCGACAGTTGAAAATTATTTTTTGAATAATTTACTATAGAAAAGGCAATCCCTGGCGTATTTAAAATTTGCGACAGTATAAAATTATTTTTTGAATAATTTACTATAGAAAAGGCAATCCCTGGCGTAATTAAAATTTGCGACAGTATAAAATTATTTTTTGAATAATTTACTATAGAAAAGGCAATCCCTGGCGTATTAAAATTTGCGACAGTAGAAAATTATTTTTTGAAAAGTTTACTATAGAAAAGGCAATCCCTGGCGTAATTAAAATTTGCGACAGTATAAAATTATTTTTTGAATAATTTACTATAGAAAAGGCAATCCC
Source organism: Dioctria linearis (assembly GCA_963930735.1). Classification (NCBI taxonomy): domain Eukaryota; kingdom Metazoa; phylum Arthropoda; class Insecta; order Diptera; family Asilidae; genus Dioctria; species Dioctria linearis. The sequence continues at coordinate 73,366 of CAWVNZ010001989.1, forward strand.
TGGCGTAATTAAAATTTGCGACAGTTGAAAATTATTTTTTGAATAATTTACTATAGAAAAGGCAATCCCTGGCGTATTTAAAATTTGCGACAGTTGAAAATTATTTTTTGAATAATTTACTATAGAAAAGGCAATCCCTGGCGTATTTAAAATTTGCGACAGTATAAAATTGTTTTTTGAATAATTTACTATAGAAAAGGCAATCCCTTGCGCAATTAAAATTTGCGACAATAAAAAATTATTTTTTGAATAATTTACTGTAGAAAAGGCAATCCCTGGCGCAATTAAAATTTGCGACATTAAAAAATTATTTTTTGAATAATTTACTATAGAAAAGGCAATCCCTGGCGTAATTAAAATTTGCGACAGTATAACATTATTTTTTGAATAATTTACTTTAGAAAAGGCAATCCCTGGCGTAATTAAAATTTGCGACAGTTGAAAATTATTTTTTGAATAATTTACTATAGAAAAGGCAATCCCTGGCGTATTTAAAATTTGCGACAGTATAAAATTATTTTTTGAATAATTTACTATAGAAAAGGCAATCCCTGGCGTAATTAAAATTTGCGACAGTATAAAATTATTTTTTGAATAATTTACTATAGAAAAGGCAATCCCTGGCGTAATTAAAATTTGCGACAGTTGAAAATTATTTTTTGAATAATTTACTGTAGAAAAGGCAATCCCTGGCATATTTAAAATTTGCGACAGTATAAAATCATTTTTTGAATAATTTACTATAGAAAAGGCAATCTCTGGCGCACTTAAAATTTGCGACAGTAAAAAATTATTTTTGAATAATTTACTATAGAAGAGGCAATCCCTGGCGTAATTAAAATTTGCGACAGTAGAAAATTATTTTTTGAATAATTTACTATAGAAAAGGCAATCCCTGGCGTATTTAAAATTTGCGACAGTAGAAAATTATTTTTTGAAAAGTTTACTATAGAAAAGGCAATCCCTGGCGCAATTAAAATTTGCGACAGTAAAAAATTATTTTTTGCAAAATATACTGTAGAAAAGGCAATCCCTGGCGCAATTAAAACTTGCGATAGTAAAAAATTATTTTTTGAATAATTTACTATAGAAAAGGCAATCCCTGGCGGATTTGAAATTTGCGACAGCAAAAAATTATTTTTTGAATAATTTACTATAGAAAAGGCAATCCCTGGCGTAATTAAAATTTGCGACAGTAGAAAATTATTTTTTGAAAAGTTTACTATAGAAAAGGCAATCCCTGGCGTAATTAAAATTTGCGACAGTAGAAAATTATTTTTTGAATAATTTACTATAGAAAAGGCAATCCCTGGCGTAATTAAAATTTGCGACAGTAGAAAATTATTTTTTGCAAAATTTACTGTAGAAAAGGCAATCCCTGGCGCAATTAAAACTTGCGATAGTAAAAAATTATTTTTTGAATAATTTACTATAGAAAAGGCAATCCCTGGCGGATTTGAAATTTGCGACAGTAAAAGATTATTTTGTGAAAAATTTACTTGGCGAAATTGAAATTTGCGAGAGTAAAAAATTATTTTTTGAATAATTTACTATAGAAAAGGCAATCCCTGGCGCACTTAAAATTTGCGACAGTAAAAAATTATTTTTTGAATAATTTACTGTAGAAAAGGCAATCCCTGGCGCAATTAAAATTTGCGACAGTAAAAAATTATTTTTTGAATAATTTACTATAGAAAAAGCAATCCCTGGCGTAATTAAAATTTGCGACAGTATAAAATTATTTTTTGAATAATTTACTATAGAAAAGGCAATCCCTGGCGTAATTAAAATTTGCGACAGTTGAAAATTATTTTTTGAATAATTTACTATAGAAAAGGCAATCCCTGGCGTATTTAAAATTTGCGACAGTATAAAATTGTTTTTTGAATAATTTACTATAGAAAAGGCAATCCCTTGCGCAATTAAAATTTGCGACAATAAAAAATTATTTTTTGAATAATTTACTGTAGAAAAGGCAATCCCTGGCGCAATTAAAATTTGCGACATTAAAAAATTATTTTTTGAATAATTTACTATAGAAAAGGCAATCCCTGGCGTAATTAAAATTTGCGACAGTATAACATTATTTTTTGAATAATTTACTATAGAAAAGGCAATCCCTGGCGTAATTAAAATTTGCGACAGTTGAAAATTATTTTTTGAATAATTTACTATAGAAAAGGCAATCCCTGGCGTATTTAAAATTTGCGACAGTATAAAATTATTTTTTGAATAATTTACTATAGAAAAGGCAATCCCTGGCGTAATTAAAATTTGCGACAGTATAAAATTATTTTTTGAATAATTTACTATAGAAAAGGCAATCTCTGGCGCACTTAAAATTTGCGACAGTAAAAAATTATTTTTTGAATAATTTACTATAGAAGAGGCAATCCCTGGCGTAATTAAAATTTGCGACAGTAGAAAATTATTTTTTGAATAATTTACTATAGAAAAGGCAATCCCTGGCGTATTAAAATTTGCGACAGTAGAAAATTATTTTTTGAAAAGTTTACTATAGAAAAGGCAATCCCTGGCGTAATTAAAATTTGCGACAGTATAAAATTATTTTTTGAATAATTTACTATAGAAAAGGCAATCCCTGGCGTAATTAAAATTTGCGACAGTTGAAAATTATTTTTTGAATAATTTACTATAGAAAAGGCAATCCCTGGCGTATTTAAAATTTGCGACAGTATAAAATTATTTTTTGAATAATTTACTATAGAAAAGGCAATCCCTGGCGCACTTAAAATTTGCGACAGTAAAAAATTATTTTTTGAATAATTTACTATAGAAAAGGCAATCCCTGGCGTAATTAAAATTTGCGACAGTAGAAAATTATTTTTTGAATAATTTACTATAGAAAAGGCAATCCCTGGCGTATTTAAAATTTGCGACAGTAGAAAATTATTTTTTGAAACGTTTACTATAGAAAAGGCAATCCCTGGCGCAATTAAAATTTGCGACAGTAAAAAATTATTTTTTGCAAAATATACTGTAGAAAAGGCAATCCCTGGCGCAATTAAAACTTGCGATAGTAAAAAATTATTTTTTGAATAATTTACTATAGAAAAGGCAATCCCTGGCGGATTTGAAATTTGCGACAGCAAAAAATTATTTTTTGAATAATTTACTATAGAAAAGGCAATCCCTGGCGTAATTAAAATTTGCGACAGTAGAAAATTATTTTTTGAAAAGTTTACTATAGAAAAGGCAATCCCTGGCGTAATTAAAATTTGCGACAGTAGAAAATTATTTTTTGAATAATTTACTATAGAAAAGGCAATCCCTGGCGTAATTAAAATTTGCGACAGTAGAAAATTATTTTTTGCAAAATTTACTGTAGAAAAGGCAATCCCTGGCGCAATTAAAACTTGCGATAGTAAAAAATTATTTTTTGAATAATTTACTATAGAAAAGGCAATCCCTGGCGGATTTGAAATTTGCGACAGTAAAAAATTATTTTGTGAAAAATTTACTTGGCGAAATTGAAATTTGCGAGAGTAAAAAATTATTTTTTGAATAATTTACTATAGAAAAGGCAATCCCTGGCGCACTTAAAATTTGCGACAGTAAAAAATTATTTTTTGAATAATTTACTGTAGAAAAGGCAATCCCTGGCGCAATTAAAATTTGCGACAGTAAAAAATTATTTTTTGAATAATTTACTATAGAAAAAGCAATCCCTGGCGTAATTAAAATTTGCGACAGTATAAAATTATTTTTTGAATAATTTAATATAGAAAAGGCAATCCCTGGCGTAATTAAAATTTGCGACAGTTGAAAATTATTTTTTGAATAATTTACTATAGAAAAGGCAATCCCTGGCGTATTTAAAATTTGCGACAGTATAAAATTATTTTTTGAATAATTTACTATAGAAAAGGCAATCCCTTGCGTAATTAAAATTTGCGACAATAAAAAATTATTTTTTGAATAATTTACTGTAGAAAAGGCAATCCCTGGCGCAATTAAAATTTGCGACAGTAAAAAATTATTTTTTGAATAATTTACTATAGAAAAGGCAATCCCTGGCGTAATTAAAATTTGCGACAGTATAACATTATTTTTTGAATAATTTACTATAGAAAAGGCAATCCCTGGCGTAATTAAAATTTGCGACAGTTGAAAATTATTTTTTGAATAATTTACTATAGAAAAGGCAATCCCTGGCGTATTTAAAATTTGCGACAGTATAAAATTATTTTTTGAATAATTTACTATAGAAAAGGCAATCCCTGGCGTAATTAAAATTTGCGACAGTATAAAATTATTTTTTGAATAATTTACTATAGAAAAGGCAATCCCTGGCGTAATTAAAATTTGCGACAGTTGAAAATTATTTTTTGAATAATTTACTGTAGAAAAGGCAATCCCTGGCGTATTTAAAATTTGCGACAGTATAAAATTATTTTTTGAATAATTTACTATAGAAAAGGCAATCTCTGGCGCACTTAAAATTTGCGACAGTAAAAAATTATTTTTTGAATAATTTACTATAGAAAAGGCAATCCCTGGCGTAATTAAAATTTGCGACAGTAGAAAATTATTTTTTGAATAATTTACTATAGAAAAGGCAATCCCTGGCGTAATTAAAATTTGCGACAGTAGGAAATTATTTTTTGAATAATTTACTATAGAAAAGGCAATCTCTGGCGTAATTAAAATTTGCGACAGTAGAAAATTATTTTTTGCAAAATTTACTGTAGAAAAGGCAATCCCTGTCGCAATTAAAACATGCGATAGTAAAAAATTATTTTTTGAATAATTTACTATAGAAAAGGCAATCCCTGGCGGATTTGAAATTTGCGACAGTAAAAAATTATTTTGTGAAAAATTTACCTGGCGAAATTGAAATTTGCGAGAGTAAAAAATTATTTTTTGAATAATTTACTATAGAAAAGGCAATCCCTGGCGCACTTAAAATTTGCGACAGTAAAAAATTATTTTTTGAAGAATTTACTGTAGAAAAGGCAATCCCTGGCGCAATTAAAATTTGCGACAGTAAAAAATTATTTTTTGAATAATTTACTATAGAAAAAGCAATACCTGGGATATTTAAAATTTGCGACAGTAGAAAATTATTTTTTGAATAATTTACTATAGAAAAGGCAATCCCTGGCGTATTTAAAATTTGCGACAGTAAAAAATTATTTTTTGAATAATTTACTATAGAAAAGGCAATCCCTGGCGTAATTAAAATTTGCGACAGTATAAAATTATTTTTTGAATAATATACTATAGAAAAGGCAATCCCTGGTGGATTTGAAATTTGCGACAGTAGAAAATTATTTTTTGAATAATTTACTATAGAAAAGGCAATCCCTGGCGTAATTAAAATTTGCGACAGTAAAAAATTATTTTTTGAATAATTTACTGTAGAAAAGGCAATCCCTGGCGCAATTAAAATTTGCGACAGTATAAAATTATTTTTTGAAGAATTTACTATAGAAAAGGAAATCCCTGGCGGATTTGAAATTTGCGACAGTTGAAAATTATTTTTTGAATAATTTACTATAGAAAAGGCAATCCCTGGCGGATTTGAAATTTGCGACAGTTGAAAATTATTTTTTGAATAATTTACTATAGAAAAGGCAATCCCTGGCGTATTTAAAATTTGCGACAGTAAAAAATTATTTTTTGAATAATTTACTGTAGAAAAGGCAATCCCTGGCGCAATTAAAATTTGCGACAGTTGAAAATTATTTTTTGAATAATTTACTATAGAAACGGCAATCCCTGGCGTAATTAAAATTTGCGACAGTTGAAAATTATTTTTTGAATAATTTACTATAGAAAAGCCAATCCCTGGCGCAATTAAAACTTCCGATAGTAAAAAATTATTTTTTGAATAATTTACTATAGAAAATGCAATCCCTAAAAGGCAATCCCTGGCGTATTTAAAATTTGCGACAGTATAAAATTATTTTTTGAATAATTTACTATAGAAAAGGCAATCCCTGGCGTAATTAAAATTTGCGACAGTATAAAATTATTTTTTGAATAATTTACTATAGAAAAGGCAATCCCTGGGCTAATTAAAATTTGCGACAGTTGAAAATTATTTTTTGAATAATTTACTATAGAATAGGCAATCCCTGGCGTAATTAAAATTTGCGACAGTTAAAAATTATTTTTGGAATAATTTACTATAGAAAAGGCAATCCCTGGCGCAATTAAAATTTGCGACAGTTGAAAATTATTTTTTGAATAATTTACTATAGAAAAGGCAATCCCTGGCGTAATTAAAATTTGCGACAGTAAAAAATTATTTTTTGAATAATTTACTATAGAAAAGGCAATCCCTGGCGCAATTAAAACTTGCGATAGTAAAAATTATTTTTTGAATAATTTACTATAGAAAAGGCAATCCCTGGCGGATTTGAAATTTGCGACAGTTGAAAATTATTTTTTGAATAATTTACTATAGAAAAGGCAATCCCTGGCGTAATTAAAATTTGCGACAGTAGAAAATTATTTTTTGAATAATTTACTATAGAAAAGGCAATCCCTGGCGTAATTAAAATTTGCGACAGTATAAAATTATTTTTTGAATAATTTACTATAGAAAAGGCAATCCCTGGCGCACTTAAAATTTGCGACAGTAAAAAATTATTTTTTGAATAATTTACTATAGAAAAGGCAATCCCTGGCGGATTTGAAATTTGCGACAGTTGAAAATTATTTTTTGAATAATTTACTATAGAAAAGGCAATCCCTGGCGGATTTGAAATTTGCGACAGTTGAAAATTATTTTTTGAATAATTTACTATAGAAAAGGCAATCCCTGGCGTAATTAAAATTTGCGACAGTAAACAATTATTTTTTGAATAATTTACTATAGAAAAGGCAATCCCTGGCGCAATTAAAATTTGCGACAGTTGAAAATTATTTTTTGAATAATTTACTATAGAAAAGGCAATCCCTGACGTAATTAAAATTTGCGACAGTAGAAAATTATTTTTTGAAAAGTTTTCTATAGAAAAGGCAATCCCTGGCGTAATTAAAATTTGCGACAGTTGAAAATAATTTTTTGCAAAATTTACTATAGAAAAGGCAATCCCTGGCGGATTTGAAATTTGCGAGAGTTGAAAATTATTTTTTGAAAAGTTTACTATAGAAAAGGCAAACCCTGGCGTAATTAAAATTTGCGACAGTTGAAAATTATTTTTTGAATAATTTACTATAGAAAAGGCAATCCCTGGCGTAATTAAAATTTGCGACAGTTGAAAATTATTTTTTGAATAATTTACTATAGAAAAGGCAATCCCTGGCGTAATTAAAATTTGCGACAGTTGAAAATTATTTTTTGAATAATTTACTATAGAAAAGGCAATCCCTGGCGCAATTAAAATTTGCGACAGTATAAAATTATTTTTTGAATAATTTACTATAGAAAAGGCAATCCCTGGCGCAATTAAAATTTGCGACAGTTGAAAATTATTTTTTGAATAATTTACTATAGAAAAGGCAATCCCTGGCGTAATTAAAATTTGCGACAGTAGAAAATTATTTTTTGAAAAGTTTACTACAGAAAAGGCAATCCCTGGCGTAATTAAAATTTGCGACAGTTGAAAATTATTTTTTGCAATATTTACTATAGAAAAGGCAATCCCTGGCGGATTTGAAATTTGCGACAGTTGAAAATTATTTTTTGAATAATTTACTATAGAAAAGGCAATCCCTGGCGCAATTAAAATTTGCGACAGTTGAAAATTATTTTTTGAAAAATTTACTGTAGAAAAGGCAAACCCTGGCGCACTTAAAATTTGCGACAGTTGAAAATTATTTTTTGAATAATTTACTATAGAAAAGGCAATCTCTGGCGTATTTAAAATTTGCGACAGTAAAAAATTATTTTTTGAATAATTTACTGTAGAAAAGGCAATCCCTGGCGCAATTAAAATTTGCGACAGTTGAAAATTATTTTTTGAATAATTTACTATAGAAAAGGCAATCCCTGGCTTAATTAAAATTTGCGACAGTATAAAATTATTTTTTGAATAATTTACTATAGAAAAGGCAATCCCTGGCGTAATTAAAATTTGCGACAGTTGAAAATTATTTTTTGAATAATTTACTATAGAAAAGGCAATCCCTGGCGTATTTAAAATTTGCGACAGTATAAAATTATTTTTTGAATAATTTACTATAGAAAAGGCAATCCCTGGCGTAATTAAAATTTGCGACAGTATAAAATTATTTTTTGAATAATTTACTATAGAAAAGGCAATCCCTGGCGTAATTAAAATTTGCGACAGTTGAAAATTATTTTTTGAATAATTTACTATAGAATAGGCAATCCCTGGCGTAATTAAAATTTGCGACAGTTAAAAATTATTTTTGGAATAATTTACTATAGAAAAGGCAATCCCTGGCGCAATTAAAATTTGCGACAGTTGAAAATTATTTTTTGAATAATTTACTATAGAAAAGGCAATCCCTGGCGTAATTAAAATTTGCGACAGTAAAAAATTATTTTTTGAATAATTTACTATAGAAAAGGCAATCCCTGGCGCAATTAAAACTTGCAATAGTAAAAATTATTTTTTGAATAATTTACTATAGAAAAGGCAATCCCTGGCAGATTTGAAATTTGCGACAGTTGAAAATTATTTTTTGAATAATTTACTATAGAAAAGGCAATCCCTGGCGTAATTAAAATTTGCGACAGTAGAAAATTATTTTTTGAATAATTTACTATAGAAAAGGCAATCCCTGGCGTAATTAAAATTTGCGACAGTATAAAATTATTTTTTGAATAATTTACTATAGAAAAGGCAATCCCTGGCGCACTTAAAATTTGCGACAGTAAAAAATTATTTTTTGAATAATTTACTATAGAAAAGGCAATCCCTGGCGGATTTGAAATTTGCGACAGTTGAAAATTATTTTTTGAATAATTTACTATAGAAAAGGCAATCCCTGGCGGATTTGAAATTTGCGACAGTTGAAAATTATTTTTTGAATAATTTACTATAGAAAAGGCAATCCCTGGCGTAATTAAAATTTGCGACAGTAAACAATTATTTTTTGAATAATTTACTATAGAAAAGGCAATCCCTGGCGCAATTAAAATTTGCGACAATTGAAAATTATTTTTTGAATAATTTACTATAGAAAAGGCAATCCCTGGCGTAATTAAAATTTGCGACAGTAGAAAATTATTTTTTGAAAAGTTTTCTATAGAAAAGGCAATCCCTGGCGTAATTAAAATTTGCGACAGTTGAAAATAATTTTTTGCAAAATTTACTATAGAAAAGGCAATCCCTGGCGGATTTGAAATTTGCGAGAGTTGAAAATTATTTTTTGAAAAGTTTACTATAGAAAAGGCAATCCCTGGCGTAATTAAAATTTGCGACAGTTGAAAATTATTTTTTGAATAATTTACTATAGAAAAGGCAATCCCTGGCGTAATTAAAATTTGCGACAGTTGAAAATTATTTTTTGAATAATTTACTATAGAAAAGGCAATCCCTGGCGCAATTAAAATTTGCGACAGTATAAAATTATTTTTTGAATAATTTACTATAGAAAAGGCAATCCCTGGCGGATTTAAAATTTGCGACAGTTGAAAATTATTTTTTGAATATTTCACTATAGAAAAGGCAATCCCTGGCGGATTTGAAATTTGCGACAGTTGAAAATTATTTTTTGAATAATTTACTATAGAAAAGGCAATCCATGGCGTAATTAAAATTTGCGACAGTAAAAAATTATTTTTTGAATAATTTACTATAGAAAAGGCAATCCCTGGCGTAATTAAAATTTGCGACAGTTGAAAATTATTTTTTGAATAATTTACTATAGAAAAGGCAATCCCTGGCGCAATTAAAATTTGCGACAGTTGAAAATTATTTTTTGAAAAATTTGCTGTAGAAAAGGCAAACCCTGGCGCACTTAAAATTTGCGACAGTTGAAAATTATTTTTTGAATAATTTACTATAGAAAAGGCAATCTCTGGCGTATTTAAAATTTGCGACAGTAAAAAATTATTTTTTGAATAATTTACTGTAGAAAAGGCAATCCCTGGCGCAATTAAAATTTGCGACAGTTGAAAATTATTTTTTGAATAATTTACTATAGAAAAGGCGATCCCTGGCGTAATTAAAATTTGCGACAGTATAAAATTATTTTTTGAATAATTTACTATAGAAAAGGCAATCCCTGGCGTAATTAAAATTTGCGACAGTTGAAAATTATTTTTTGAATAATTTACTATAGAAAAGGCAATCCCTGGCGTATTTAAAATTTGCGACAGTATAAAATTATTTTTTGAATAATTTACTATAGAAAAGGCAATCCCTGGCGTAATTAAAATTTGCGACAGTATAAAATTATTTTTTGAATAATTTACTATAGAAAAGGCAATCCCTGGCGTAAATAAAATTTGCGACAGTTGAAAATTATTTTTTGAATAATTTACTATAGAAAAGGCAATCCCTGGCGTATTTAAAATTTGCGACAGTATAAAATTATTTTTTGAATAATTTACTATAGAAAAGGCAATCCCTGGCGCACTTAAAATTTGCGACAGTAAAAAATTATTTTGTGAATAATTTACTATAGAAAAGGCAATCCCTGGCGTAATTAAAATTTGCGACAGTAGAAAATTATTTTTTGAATAATTTACTATAGAAAAGGCAATCCCTGGCGTATTTAAAATTTGCGACAGTAGAAAATTATTTTTTGAAAAATTTACTGTAGAAAAGGCAAACCCTGGCGCACTTAAAATTTGCGACAGTTGAAAATTATTTTTTGAATAATTTACTATAGAAAAGGCAATCTCTGGCGTATTTAAAATTTGCGACAGTAAAAAATTATTTTTTGAATAATTTACTGTAGAAAAGGCAATCCCTGGCGCAATTAAAATTTGCGACAGTTGAAAATTATTTTTTGAATAATTTACTATAGAAAAGGCAATCCCTGGCGCACTTAAAATTTGCGACAGTAAAAAATTATTTTTTGAATAATTTACTATAGAAAAGGCAATCCCTGGCGCAATTAAAATTTGCGACAGTAAAAAATTATTTTTTTAATAATTTACTATAGAAAAGGCAATCCCTGGCGGATTTGAAATTTGCGACAGTTGAAAATTATTTTTTGAATAATTTACTATAGAAAAGGCAATCCCTGGCGCACTTAAAATTTGCGACAGTAAAAAATTATTTTTTGAATAATTTACTATAGAAAAGGCAATCCCTGGCGTAATTAAAATTTGCGACAGTAGAAAATTATTTTTTGAATAATTTACTATAGAAAAGGCAATCCCTGGCGTAATTAAAATTTGCGACAGTATAAAATTATTTTTTGAATAATTTACTATAGAAAAGGCAATCCCTGGCGTAATTAAAATTTGCGACAGTTGAAAATTATTTTTTGAATAATTTACTATAGAAAAGGCAATCCCTGGCGTAATTAAAATTTGCGACAGTAGAAAATTATTTTTTGAATAATTTACTATAGAAAAGGCAATCCCTGGCGTAATTAAAATTTGCGACAGTATAAAATTATTTTTTGAATAATTTACTATAGAAAAGGCAATCCCTGGCGTAATTAAAATTTGCGACAGTTGAAAATTATTTTTTGAATAATTTACTATAGAAAAGGCAATCCCTGGCGGATTTAAAATTTGCGACAGTAGAAAATTATTTTTTGAATAATTTACTATAGAAAAGGCAATCCCTGGCGTAATTAAAACTTGCGACAGTAGAAAATTATTTTTTGAATAATTTACTATAGAAAAGGCAATCCCTGGCGTAATTAAAATTTGCGACAGTAAAAAATTATTTTTTGAATAATTTACTATAGAAAAGGCAATCCCTGGCGTAATTAAAATTTGCGACAGTAAAAAATTATTTTTTGAATAATTTAGTATAGAAAAGGCAATCCCTGGCGTAATTAAAATTTGCGACAGTATAAAATTATTTTTTGAATAATTTACTATAGAAAAGGCAATCCCTGGCGTAATTAAAATTTGCGACAGTAAAAATTATTTTTTGAATAATTTACTACAGAAAAGGCAATCCCTGGCGCAAATAAAATTTGCGACAGTATAAAATTATTTTTTGAATAATTTACTATAGAAAAGGCAATCCCTGGCGGATTTGAAATTTGCGACAGTTGAAAATTATTTTTTGAATAATTTACTATAGAAAAGGCAATCCCTGGCGTATTTAAAATTTGCGACAGTAGAAAATTATTTTTTGAAAAATTTACTGTAGAAAAGGCAAACCCTGGCGCACTTAAAATTTGCGACAGTTGAAAATTATTTTTTGAATAATTTAGTATAGAAAAGGCAATCCCTGGCGTAATTAAAATTTGCGACAGTAAAAAATTATTTTTTGAATAATTTACTATAGAAAAGGCAATCCCTGGCGTAATTAAAATTTGCGACAGTAAAAAATTATTTTTTGAATAATTTAGTATAGAAATGGCAATCCCTGGCGTAATTAAAATTTGCGACAGTATAAAATTATTTTTTGAATAATTTACTATAGAAAAGGCAATCCCTGGCGTAATTAAAATTTGCGACAGTAAAAATTATTTTTTGAATAATTTACTACAGAAAAGGCAATCCCTGGCGCAAATAAAATTTGCGACAGTATAAAATTATTTTTTGAATAATTTACTATAGAAAAGGCAATCCCTGGCGGATTTGAAATTTGCGACAGTAAAAAATTATTTTTTGAATAATTTACTATAGAAAAGGCAATCCCTGGCGTAATTAAAATTTGCGACAGTAAAAAATTATTTTTTGAATAATTTAGTATAGAAAAGGCAATCCCTGGCGTAATTAAAATTTGCGACAGTATAAAATTATTTTTTGAATAATTTACTATAGAAAAGGCAATCCCTGGCGTAATTAAAATTTGCGACAGTTGAAAATTATTTTTTGAATAATTTACTATAGAAAAGGCAATCCCTGGCGGATTTGAAATTTGCGACAGTTGAAAATTATTTTTTGAATAATTTACTATAGAAAAGGCAATCCCTGGCGTAATTAAAATTTGCTACAGTAAAAAATTATTTTTTGAATAATTTACTATAGAAAAGGCAATCCCTGGCGTAATTAAAATTTGCGACAGTTGAAAATTATTTTTTGAATAATTTACTATAGAAAAGGCAATCCCTGGCGCACTTAAAATTTGCGACAGTAAAAAATTATTTTTTGAATAATTTACTATAGAAAAGGCAATCCCTGGCGTAATTAAAATTTGCGACAGTAAAAAATTATTTTTTGAATAATTTACTATAGAAAAGGCAATCCCTGGCGCAATTAAAATTTGTGACAGTTGAAAATTATTTTTTGAAAAGTTTACTATAGAAAAGGCAATCCCTGGCGTAATTAAAATTTGCGACAGTAAAAAATTATTTTTTGAATAACTTACTATAGAAAAGGCAATCCCTGGCGCAATTAAAACTTGCGACAGTTGAAAATTATTTTGTGAATAATTTACTATAGAAAAGGCAATCCCTGGCCCACTTAAAATTTGCGACAATAAAAAATAATTTTTTGAATAATTTACTATAGAAAAGGCAATCCCTGGCGTAATTAAAATTTGCGACAGTAGAAAATTATTTTTTGAATAATTTACTATAGAAAAGGCAATCTCTGGCGCACTTAACAGTTGCGACAGTAGAAAATAATTTTTTGAATAATTTACTATAGAAAAGGCAATCCCTGGCGCAATTAAAATTTGCGACAGTAGAAAATTATTTTTTGAATAATTTACTATAGAAAAGGCAATCCCTGGCGTAATTAAAATTTGCGATAGTAAAAAAATATTTTTTGAATAATTTACTATAGAAAAGGCAATCCCTGGCGCAATTAAAATTTGCGACAGTTGAAAATTATTTTTTGAATAATTTACTATAGAAAAGGCAATCCCTGGCGCACTTAAAATTTGCGACAGTAAAAAATAATTTTTTGAATAATTTACTATAGAAAAGGCAATCCCTGGCGTAATTAAAATATGCGACAGTAGAAAATTATTTTTTGAATAATTTACTATAGAAAAGGCAATCCCTGGCGTAATTAAAACTTGCGACAGTAGAAAATTATTTTTTGAATAATTTACTATAGAAAAGTCAATCCCTGGGTTATTTAAAATTTGCGACAGTAAAAAATTATTTTTTGAAAAATTTACTATAAAAAAAGGCAATCCCTGGGATATTTAAAATTTGCGACAGTAAAAAAATATTTTTTGCAAAATTTACTATAGAAAAGGCAATCCCTGGCGGATTTGAAATTTGCGACAGTAGAAAATTATTTTTTGAATAATTTACTATAGAAAAGGCAATCCCTGGCGTAATTAAAATTTGCGACAGTTGAAAATTATTTTTTGAATAATTTACTATAGAAAAGGCAATCCCTGGCGGATTTAAAATTTGCGACAGTTGAAAATTATTTTTTGAATAATTTACTATAGAAAAGGCAATCGTTGGCGTAATTAAAATTTGCGACAGTATAAAATTATTTTTTGAATAATTTACTATAGAAAAGGCAATCCCTGGCGTAATTAAAATTTGCGACAGTAAAAAATAATTTTTTGAATAATTTACTATAGAAAAGGCAATCCCTGGCGCACTTAAAATTTGCGAGAGTAAAAAATTATTTTTTGAATAATTTACTATAGAAAAGGCAATCCCTGGCGTAATTAAAATTTGCGACAGTAGAAAATTATTTTTTGAAAAGTTTACTATAGAAAAGGCAATCCCTGGCGTAATTAAAATTTGCGACAGTAGAAAATTATTTTTTGAATAATTTCCTATAGAAAAGGCAATCCCTGGCGTAATTAAAATTTGCGACAGTAGAAAATTATTTTTTGCAAAATTTACTATAGAAAAGGCAATCCCTGGCGCAATTAAAATTTGCGACAGTAAAAAAATTAATTTGTGAGAAATTTACTATATAAAAGGCAATCCCTGGCGCACTTAAAATTTGCGACAGTAAAAAATTATTTTTTGAATAATTTACTATAGAAAAGGCAATCCCTGGCGCAATTAAAATTTGCGACAGTTGAAAATTATTTTTTGAATAATTTACTATAGAAAAGGCAATCCCTGGCGTAATTAAAATTTGCGACAGTAGAAAATTATTTTTTGAAAAGTTTACTATAGAAAAGGCAATCGCTGGCGTAATTAAAATTTGCGACAATTGAAAATTATTTTTTGCAAAATTTACTATAGAAAAGGCAATCCCTGGCGGATTTGAAATTTGCGACAGTTGAAAATTATTTTTTGAAAAGTTTACTATAGAAAAGGCAATCCCTGGCGTAATTAAAATTTGCGACAGTTGAAAATTATTTTTTGAATAATTTACTATAGAAAAGGCAATCCCTGGCGTAATTAAAATTTGCGACAGTAGAAAATTATTTTTTGAATAATTTACTATAGAAAAGGCAATCCCTGGCGCACTTAAAATTTGCGACAGTAAAAAATTATTTTTTGAATAATTTACTTTAGAAAAGGCAATCCCTGGCGCAATTAAAATTTGCGACAGTAAAAAATTATTTTTTGAAAAATTTACTATAGAAAAGGCAATCCCTGGCGTAATTAAAATTTGCGACAGTAGAAAATTATTTTTGAATAATTTACTATAGAAAAGGCAATCCCTGGTGTAATTAAAATTTGCGACAGTAGAAAATTATTTTTTGAATAATTTACTATAGAAATGCAATCCCTGGCGTAATTAAAATTTGCGACAATATAAAATTATTTTTTGAATAATTTACTATAGAAAAGGCAATCCCTGGCGCACTTAAAATTTGCGACAATAAAAAATTATTTTTTGAATAATTTACTATAGAAAAGGCAATCCCTGGCGTAATTAAAATTTGCGACAGTAGAAAATTATTTTTTGAATAATTTACTATCAATCCCTGGGATATTTAAAATTTGCGACAGTAAAAAATTATTTTTTGAAAAATTTACTATAGAAAAGGCAATCCCTGGGATATTTAAAATTTGCGGCAGTAAAAAATTATTTTTTTTGCAAAATTTACTATAGAAATGGCAATCCCTGGCGGATTTGAAATTTGCGACAGTAGAAAATTATTTTTTGAATAATTTACTATAGAAAAGGCAATCCCTGGCGGATTTGAAATTTGCGACAGTAGAAAATTATTTTTTGAATAATTTACTATAGAAAAGGCAATCCCTGGCGTAATTAAAATTTGCGACAGTTGAAAATTATTTTTTGAATAATTTACTATAGAAAAGGCAATCCCTGGCGGATTTAAAATTTGCGACAGTTGAAAATTATTTTTTGAATAATTTACTATAGAAAAGGCAATCGTTGGCGTAATTAAAATTTGCGACAGTATAAAATTATTTTTTGAATAATTTACTATAGAAAAGGCAATCCCTGGCGTAATTAAAATTTGCGACAGTAAAAAATAATTTTTTGAATAATTTACTATAGAAAAGGCAATCCCTGGCGCACTTAAAATTTGCGAGAGTAAAAAATTATTTTTTGAATAATTTGCTATAGAAAAGGCAATCCCTGGCGTAATTAAAATTTGCGACAGTAGAAAATTATTTTTTGAAAAGTTTACTATAGAAAAGGCAATCCCTGGCGTAATTAAAATTTGCGACAGTAGAAAATTATTTTTTGAATAATTTCCTATAGAAAAGGCAATCCCTGGCGTAATTAAAATTTGCGACAGTAGAAAATTATTTTTTGCAAAATTTACTATAGAAAAGGCAATCCCTGGCGCAATTAAAATTTGCGACAGTAAAAAAATTAATTTGTGAGAAATTTACTATATAAAAAGGCAATCCCTGGCGCACTTAAAATTTGCGACAGTAAAAAATTATTTTTTGAATAATTTACTATAGAAAAGGCAATCCCTGGCGCAATTAAAATTTGCGACAGTTGAAAATTATTTTTTGAATAATTTACTATAGAAAAGGCAATCCCTGGCGTAATTAAAATTTGCGACAGTAGAAAATTATTTTTTGAAAAGTTTACTATAGAAAAGGCAATCGCTGGCGTAATTAAAATTTGCGACAATTGAAAATTATTTTTTGCAAAATTTACTATAGAAAAGGCAATCCCTGGCGGATTTGAAATTTGCGACAGTTGAAAATTATTTTTTGAAAAGTTTACTATAGAAAAGGCAATCCCTGGCGTAATTAAAATTTGCGACAGTTGAAAATTATTTTTTGAATAATTTACTATAGAAAAGGCAATCCCTGGCGTAATTAAAATTTGCGACAGTAGAAAATTATTTTTTGAATAATTTACTATAGAAAAGGCAATCCCTGGCGCACTTAAAATTTGCGACAGTAAAAAATTATTTTTTGAATAATTTACTTTAGAAAAGGCAATCCCTGGCGCAATTAAAATTTGCGACAGTAAAAATTATTTTTTGAAAAATTTACTATAGAAAAGGCAATCCCTGGCGTAATTAAAATTTGCGACAGTAGAAAATTATTTTTGAATAATTTACTATAGAAAAGGCAATCCCTGGTGTAATTAAAATTTGCGACAGTAGAAAATTATTTTTTGAATAATTTACTATAGAAATGCAATCCCTGGCGTAATTAAAATTTGCGACAATATAAAATTATTTTTTGAATAATTTACTATAGAAAAGGCAATCCCTGGCGCACTTAAAATTTGCGACAATAAAAAATTATTTTTTGAATAATTTACTATAGAAAAGGCAATCCCTGGCGTAATTAAAATTTGCGACAGTAGAAAATTATTTTTTGAATAATTTACTATCAATCCCTGGGATATTTAAAATTTGCGACAGTAAAAAATTATTTTTTGAAAAATTTACTATAGAAAAGGCAATCCCTGGGATATTTAAAATTTGCGGCAGTAAAAAATTATTTTTTTGCAAAATTTACTATAGAAATGGCAATCCCTGGCGGATTTGAAATTTGCGACAGTAGAAAATTATTTTTTGAATAATTTACTATAGAAAAGGCAATCCCTGGCGCAATTAAAATTTGCGACAGTAGAAAATTATTTTTTGAATAATTTACTATAGAAAAGGCAATCCCTGGCGCACTTAAAATTTGCGTCAGTAAAAAATTATTTTTTGAATAATTTACTATAGAAAAGGCAATCCCTGGCGGAATTAAAATTTGCGACAGTATAAAATTATTTTTTGAATAATTTACTATCAATCCCTGGCGTAATTAAAATTTGCGACAGTTGAAAATTATTTTTTGAATAATTTACTATAGAAAAGGCAATCCCTGGCGTAATTAAAATTTGCGACAGTAAAAAAATATTTTTTGAATAATTTACTATAGAAAAGGCAATCCCTGGCGTAATTAAAATTTGCGACAGTTGAAAATTATTTTTTGAATAATTTACTATAGAAAAGGCAATCCCTGGCGCAATTAAAATTTGCGACAGTTGAAAATTATTTTTTGAAAAATTTACTGTAGAAAAGGCAAACCCTGGCGCACTTAAAATTTGCGACAGTTGAAAATTATTTTTTGAATAATTTACTATAGAAAATGCAATCTCTGGCGTATTTAAAATTTGCGACAGTAAAAAATTATTTTTTGAATAATTTACTGTAGAAAAGGCAATCCCTGGCGCAATTAAAATTTGCGACAGTTGAAAATTATTTTTTGAATAATTTACTATAGAAAAGGCGAAACCTGGCGTAATTAAAATTTGCGACAGTATAAAATTATTTTTTGAATAATTTACTATAGAAAAGGCAATCCCTGGCGTAATTAAAATTTGCGACAGTTGAAAATTATTTTTTGAATAATTTACTATAGAAAAGGCAATCCCTGGCGTATTTAAAATTTGCGACAGTATAAAATTATTTTTTGAATAATTTACTATAGAAAAGGCAATCCCTGGCGTAATTAAAATTTGCGACAGTATAAAATTATTTTTTGAATAATTTACTATAGAAAAGGCAATCCCTGGCGTAAATAAAATTTGCGACAGTTGAAAATTATTTTTTGAATAATTTACTATAGAAAAGGCAATCCCTGGCGTATTTAAAATTTGCGACAGTATAAAATTATTTTTTGAATAATTTACTATAGAAAAGGCAATCCCTGGCGCACTTAAAATTTGCGACAGTAAAAAATTATTTTGTGAATAATTTACTATAGAAAAGGCAATCCCTGGCGTAATTAAAATTTGCGACAGTAGAAAATTATTTTTTGAATAATTTACTATAGAAAAGGCAATCCCTGGCGTATTTAAAATTTGCGACAGTAGAAAATTATTTTTTGAAAAATTTATTGTAGAAAAGGCAAACCCTGGCGCACTTAAAATTTGCGACAGTTGAAAATTATTTTTTGAATAATTTACTATAGAAAAGGCAATCTCTGGCGTATTTAAAATTTGCGACAGTAAAAAATTATTTTTTGAATAATTTACTGTAGAAAAGGCAATCCCCGGCGCAATTAAAATTTGCGACAGTTGAAAATTATTTTTTGAATAATTTACTATAGAAAAGGCAATCCCTGGCGCACTTAAAATTTGCGACAGTAAAAAATTATTTTTTGAATAATTTACTATAGAAAAGGCAATCCCTGGCGCAATTAAAATTTGCGACAGTAAAAAATTATTTTTTTAATAATTTACTATAGAAAAGGCAATCCCTGGCGGATTTGAAATTTGCGACAGTTGAAAATTATTTTTTGAATAATTTACTATAGAAAAGGCAATCCCTGGCGCACTTAAAATTTGCGACAGTAAAAAATTATTTTTTGAATAATTTACTATAGAAAAGGCAATCCCTGGCGTAATTAAAATTTGCGACAGTAGAAAATTATTTTTTGAATAATTTACTATAGAAAAGGCAATCCCTGGCGTAATTAAAATTTGCGACAGTATAAAATTATTTTTTGAATAATTTACTATAGAAAAGGCAATCCCTGGCGTAATTAAAATTTGCGACAGTTGAAAATTATTTTTTGAATAATTTACTATAGAAAAGGCAATCCCTGGCGCAATTAAAATTTGCGACAGTAGAAAATTATTTTTTGAATAATTTACTATAGAAAAGGCAATCCCTGGCGTAATTAAAATTTGCGACAGTATAAAATTATTTTTTGAATAATTTACTATAGAAAAGGCAATCCCTGGCGTAATTAAAATTTGCGACAGTTGAAAATTATTTTTTGAATAATTTACTATAGAAAAGGCAATCCCTGGCGGATTTAAAATTTGCGACAGTAGAAAATTATTTTTTGAATAATTTACTATAGAAAAGGCAATCCCTGGCGTAATTAAAACTTGCGACAGTAGAAAATTATTTTTTGAATAATTTACTACAGAAAAGGCAATCCCTGGCGTAATTAAAATTTGCGACAGTAAAAAATTATTTTTTGAATAATTTACTATAGAAAAGGCAATCCCTGGCGTAATTAAAATTTGCGACAGTAGAAAATTATTTTTTGAATAATTTACTATAGAAAAGGCAATCCCTGGCGGATTTGAAATTTGCGACAGTAGAAAATTATTTTTTGAATAATTTACTATAGAAAAGGCAATCCCTGGCGTATTTAAAATTTGCGACAGTAAAAAATTATTTTTTGAAAAATTTACTATATAAAAGGCAATCCCTGGCGTAATTAAAATTTGCGACAGTAAAAAATTATTTTTTGAATAATTTAGTATAGAAAAGGCAATCCCTGGCGTAATTAAAATTTGCGACAGTATAAAATTATTTTTTGAATAATTTACTATAGAAAAGGCAATCCCTGGCGTAATTAAAATTTGCGACAGTAAAAATTATTTTTTGAATAATTTACTACAGAAAAGGCAATCCCTGGCGCAATTAAAATTTGCGACAGTATAAAATTATTTTTTGAATAATTTACTATAGAAAAGGCAATCCCTGGCGGATTTGAAATTTGCGACAGTTGAAAATTATTTTTTGAATAATTTACTATAGAAAAGGCAATCCCTGGCGTAATTAAAATTTGCGACAGTTGAAAATTATTTTTTGAATAATTTACTATAGAAAAGGCAATCCCTGGCGCAATTAAAATTTGCGACAGTATAAAATTATTTTTTGAATAATTTACTATAGAAAAGGCAATCCCTGGCGGATTTGAAATTTGCGACAGTTGAAAATTATTTTTTGAATAATTTACTATAGAAAAGGCAATCCCTGGCGGATTTGAAATTTGCGACAGTTGAAAATTATTTTTTGAATAATTTACTATAGAAAAGGCAATCCCTGGCGCAATTAAAATTTGCTACAGTAAAAAATTATTTTTTGAATAATTTACTATAGAAAAGGCAATCCCTGGCGTAATTAAAATTTGCGACAGTTGAAAATTATTTTTTGAATAATTTACTATAGAAAAGGCAATCCCTGGCGCACTTAAAATTTGCGACAGTAAAAAATTATTTTTTGAATAATTTACTATAGAAAAGGCAATCCCTGGCGTAATTAAAATTTGCGACAGTAAAAAATTATTTTTTGAATAATTTACTATAGAAAAGGCAATCCCTGGCGCAATTAAAATTTGTGACAGTTGAAAATTATTTTTTGAAAAGTTTACTATAGAAAAGGCAATCCCTGGCGTAATTAAAATTTGCGACAGTAAAAAATTATTTTTTGAATAACTTACTATAGAAAAGGCAATCCCTGGCGCAATTAAAACTTGCGACAGTTGAAAATTATTTTGTGAATAATTTACTATAGAAAAGGCAATCCCTGGCCCACTTAAAATTTGCGACAATAAAAAATAATTTTTTGAATAATTTACTATAGAAAAGGCAATCCCTGGCGTAATTAAAATTTGCGACAGTAGAAAATTATTTTTTGAATAATTTACTATAGAAAAGGCAATCTCTGGCGCACTTAACAGTTGCGACAGTAGAAAATAATTTTTTGAATAATTTACTATAGAAAAGGCAATCCCTGGCGCAATTAAAATTTGCGACAGTAGAAAATTATTTTTTGAATAATTTACTATAGAAAAGGCAATCCCTGGCGTAATTAAAATTTGCGACAGTAAAAAAATATTTTTTGAATAATTTACTATAGAAAAGGCAATCCCTGGCGCAATTAAAATTTGCGACAGTTGAAAATTATTTTTTGAATAATTTACTATAGAAAAGGCAATCCCTGGCGCACTTAAAATTTGCGACAGTAAAAAATAATTTTTTGAATAATTTACTATAGAAAAGGCAATCCCTGGCGTAATTAAAATTTGCGACAGTAGAAAATTATTTTTTGAATAATTTACTATAGAAAAGGCAATCCCTGGCGTAATTAAAACTTGCGACAGTAGAAAATTATTTTTTGAATAATTTACTATAGAAAAGTCAATCCCTGGGTTATTTAAAATTTGCGACAGTAAAAAATTATTTTTTGAAAAATTTACTATAAAAAAAGGCAATCCCTGGGATATTTAAAATTTGCGACAGTAAAAAAATATTTTTTGCAAAATTTACTATAGAAAAGGCAATCCCTGGCGGATTTGAAATTTGCGACAGTAGAAAATTATTTTTTGAATAATTTACTATAGAAAAGGCAATCCCTGGCGTAATTAAAATTTGCGACAGTTGAAAATTATTTTTTGAATAATTTACTATAGAAAAGGCAATCCCTGGCGGATTTAAAATTTGCGACAGTTGAAAATTATTTTTTGAATAATTTACTATAGAAAAGGCAATCGTTGGCGTAATTAAAATTTGCGACAGTATAAAATTATTTTTTGAATAATTTACTATAGAAAAGGCAATCCCTGGCGTAATTAAAATTTGCGACAGTAAAAAATAATTTTTTGAATAATTTACTATAGAAAAGGCAATCCCTGGCGCAATTAAAATTTGCGACAGTAAAAAATTATTTTTTGAAAAATTTACTATAGAAAAGGCAATCCCTGGCGTAATTAAAATTTGCGACAGTAGAAAATTATTTTTGAATAATTTACTATAGAAAAGGCAATCCCTGGTGTAATTAAAATTTGCGACAGTAGAAAATTATTTTTTGAATAATTTACTATAGAAATGCAATCCCTGGCGTAATTAAAATTTGCGACAATATAAAATTATTTTTTGAATAATTTACTATAGAAAAGGCAATCCCTGGCGCACTTAAAATTTGCGACAATAAAAAATTATTTTTTGAATAATTTACTATAGAAAAGGCAATCCCTGGCGTAATTAAAATTTGCGACAGTAGAAAATTATTTTTTGAATAATTTACTATCAATCCCTGGGATATTTAAAATTTGCGACAGTAAAAAATTATTTTTTGAAAAATTTACTATAGAAAAGGCAATCCCTGGGATATTTAAAATTTGCGGCAGTAAAAAATTATTTTTTTGCAAAATTTACTATAGAAATGGCAATCCCTGGCGGATTTGAAATTTGCGACAGTAGAAAATTATTTTTTGAATAATTTACTATAGAAAAGGCAATCCCTGGCGCAATTAAAATTTGCGACAGTAGAAAATTATTTTTTGAATAATTTACTATAGAAAAGGCAATCCCTGGCGCACTTAAAATTTGCGTCAGTAAAAAATTATTTTTTGAATAATTTACTATAGAAAAGGCAATCCCTGGCGGAATTAAAATTTGCGACAGTATAAAATTATTTTTTGAATAATTTACTATCAATCCCTGGCGTAATTAAAATTTGCGACAGTTGAAAATTATTTTTTGAATAATTTACTATAGAAAAGGCAATCCCTGGCGTAATTAAAATTTGCGACAGTAAAAAAATATTTTTTGAATAATTTACTATAGAAAAGGCAATCCCTGGCGTAATTAAAATTTGCGACAGTTGAAAATTATTTTTTGAATAATTTACTATAGAAAAGGCAATCCCTGGCGCAATTAAAATTTGCGACAGTTGAAAATTATTTTTTGAAAAATTTACTGTAGAAATGGCAAACCCTGGCGCACTTAAAATTTGCGACAGTTGAAAATTATTTTTTGAATAATTTACTATAGAAAATGCAATCTCTGGCGTATTTAAAATTTGCGACAGTAAAAAATTATTTTTTGAATAATTTACTGTAGAAAAGGCAATCCCTGGCGCAATTAAAATTTGCGACAGTTGAAAATTATTTTTTGAATAATTTACTATAGAAAAGGCGATCCCTGGCGTAATTAAAATTTGCGACAGTATAAAATTATTTTTTGAATAATTTACTATAGAAAAGGCAATCCCTGGCGTAATTAAAATTTGCGACAGTTGAAAATTATTTTTTGAATAATTTACTATAGAAAAGGCAATCCCTGGCGTATTTAAAATTTGCGACAGTATAAAATTATTTTTTGAATAATTTACTATAGAAAAGGCAATCCCTGGCGTAATTAAAATTTGCGACAGTATAAAATTATTTTTTGAATAATTTACTATAGAAAAGGCAATCCCTGGCGTAAATAAAATTTGCGACAGTTGAAAATTATTTTTTGAATAATTTACTATAGAAAAGGCAATCCCTGGCGTATTTAAAATTTGCGACAGTATAAAATTATTTTTTGAATAATTTACTATAGAAAAGGCAATCCCTGGCGCACTTAAAATTTGCGACAGTAAAAAATTATTTTGTGAATAATTTACTATAGAAAAGGCAATCCCTGGCGTAATTAAAATTTGCGACAGTAGAAAATTATTTTTTGAATAATTTACTATAGAAAAGGCAATCCCTGGCGTATTTAAAATTTGCGACAGTAGAAAATTATTTTTTGAAAAATTTACTGTAGAAAAGGCAATCCCTGGCGCAATTAAAATTTGCGACAGTTGAAAATTATTTTTTGAATAATTTACTATAGAAAAGGCAATCCCTGGCGCACTTAAAATTTGCGACAGTAAAAAATTATTTTTTGAATAATTTACTATAGAAAAGGCAATCCCTGGCGCAATTAAAATTTGCGACAGTAAAAAATTATTTTTTTAATAATTTACTATAGAAAAGGCAATCCCTGGCGGATTTGAAATTTGCGACAGTTGAAAATTATTTTTTGAATAATTTACTATAGAAAAGGCAATCCCTGGCGCACTTAAAATTTGCGACAGTAAAAAATTATTTTTTGAATAATTTACTATAGAAAAGGCAATCCCTGGCGTAATTAAAATTTGCGACAGTAGAAAATTATTTTTTGAATAATTTACTATAGAAAAGGCAATCCCTGGCGTAATTAAAATTTGCGACAGTATAAAATTATTTTTTGAATAATTTACTATAGAAAAGGCAATCCCTGGCGTAATTAAAATTTGCGACAGTTGAAAATTATTTTTTGAATAATTTACTATAGAAAAGGCAATCCCTGGCGCAATTAAAATTTGCGACAGTAGAAAATTATTTTTTGAATAATTTACTATAGAAAAGGCAATCCCTGGCGTAATTAAAATTTGCGACAGTATAAAATTATTTTTTGAATAATTTACTATAGAAAAGGCAATCCCTGGCGTAATTAAAATTTGCGACAGTTGAAAATTATTTTTTGAATAATTTACTATAGAAAAGGCAATCCCTGGCGGATTTAAAATTTGCGACAGTAGAAAATTATTTTTTGAATAATTTACTATAGAAAAGGCAATCCCTGGCGTAATTAAAACTTGCGACAGTAGAAAATTATTTTTTGAATAATTTACTACAGAAAAGGCAATCCCTGGCGTAATTAAAATTTGCGACAGTAAAAAATTATTTTTTGAATAATTTACTATAGAAAAGGCAATCCCTGGCGTAATTAAAATTTGCGACAGTAGAAAATTATTTTTTGAATAATTTACTATAGAAAAGGCAATCCCTGGCGGATTTGAAATTTGCGACAGTAGAAAATTATTTTTTGAATAATTTACTATAGAAAAGGCAATCCCTGGCGTATTTAAAATTTGCGACAGTAAAAAATTATTTTTTGAAAAATTTACTATATAAAAGGCAATCCCTGGCGTAATTAAAATTTGCGACAGTAAAAAATTATTTTTTGAATAATTTAGTATAGAAAAGGCAATCCCTGGCGTAATTAAAATTTGCGACAGTATAAAATTATTTTTTGAATAATTTACTATAGAAAAGGCAATCCCTGGCGTAATTAAAATTTGCGACAGTAAAAATTATTTTTTGAATAATTTACTACAGAAAAGGCAATCCCTGGCGCAATTAAAATTTGCGACAGTATAAAATTATTTTTTGAATAATTTACTATAGAAAAGGCAATCCCTGGCGGATTTGAAATTTGCGACAGTTGAAAATTATTTTTTGAATAATTTACTATAGAAAAGGCAATCCCTGGCGTAATTAAAATTTGCGACAGTTGAAAATTATTTTTTGAATAATTTACTATAGAAAAGGCAATCCCTGGCGCAATTAAAATTTGCGACAGTATAAAATTATTTTTTGAATAATTTACTATAGAAAAGGCAATCCCTGGCGGATTTGAAATTTGCGACAGTTGAAAATTATTTTTTGAATAATTTACTATAGAAAAGGCAATCCCTGGCGGATTTGAAATTTGCGACAGTTGAAAATTATTTTTTGAATAATTTACTATAGAAAAGGCAATCCCTGGCGCAATTAAAATTTGCTACAGTAAAAAATTATTTTTTGAATAATTTACTATAGAAAAGGCAATCCCTGGCGTAATTAAAATTTGCGACAGTTGAAAATTATTTTTTGAATAATTTACTATAGAAAAGGCAATCCCTGGCGCACTTAAAATTTGCGACAGTAAAAAATTATTTTTTGAATAATTTACTATAGAAAAGGCAATCCCTGGCGTAATTAAAATTTGCGACAGTAAAAAATTATTTTTTGAATAATTTACTATAGAAAAGGCAATCCCTGGCGCAATTAAAATTTGTGACAGTTGAAAATTATTTTTTGAAAAGTTTACTATAGAAAAGGCAATCCCTGGCGTAATTAAAATTTGCGACAGTAAAAAATTATTTTTTGAATAACTTACTATAGAAAAGGCAATCCCTGGCGCAATTAAAACTTGCGACAGTTGAAAATTATTTTGTGAATAATTTACTATAGAAAAGGCAATCCCTGGCCCACTTAAAATTTGCGACAATAAAAAATAATTTTTTGAATAATTTACTATAGAAAAGGCAATCCCTGGCGTAATTAAAATTTGCGACAGTAGAAAATTATTTTTTGAATAATTTACTATAGAAAAGGCAATCTCTGGCGCACTTAACAGTTGCGACAGTAGAAAATAATTTTTTGAATAATTTACTATAGAAAAGGCAATCCCTGGCGCAATTAAAATTTGCGACAGTAGAAAATTATTTTTTGAATAATTTACTATAGAAAAGGCAATCCCTGGCGTAATTAAAATTTGCGACAGTAAAAAAATATTTTTTGAATAATTTACTATAGAAAAGGCAATCCCTGGCGCAATTAAAATTTGCGACAGTTGAAAATTATTTTTTGAATAATTTACTATAGAAAAGGCAATCCCTGGCGCACTTAAAATTTGCGACAGTAAAAAATAATTTTTTGAATAATTTACTATAGAAAAGGCAATCCCTGGCGTAATTAAAATTTGCGACAGTAGAAAATTATTTTTTGAATAATTTACTATAGAAAAGGCAATCCCTGGCGTAATTAAAACTTGCGACAGTAGAAAATTATTTTTTGAATAATTTACTATAGAAAAGTCAATCCCTGGGTTATTTAAAATTTGCGACAGTAAAAAATTATTTTTTGAAAAATTTACTATAAAAAAAGGCAATCCCTGGGATATTTAAAATTTGCGACAGTAAAAAAATATTTTTTGCAAAATTTACTATAGAAAAGGCAATCCCTGGCGGATTTGAAATTTGCGACAGTAGAAAATTATTTTTTGAATAATTTACTATAGAAAAGGCAATCCCTGGCGTAATTAAAATTTGCGACAGTTGAAAATTATTTTTTGAATAATTTACTATAGAAAAGGCAATCCCTGGCGGATTTAAAATTTGCGACAGTTGAAAATTATTTTTTGAATAATTTACTATAGAAAAGGCAATCGTTGGCGTAATTAAAATTTGCGACAGTATAAAATTATTTTTTGAATAATTTACTATAGAAAAGGCAATCCCTGGCGTAATTAAAATTTGCGACAGTAAAAAATAATTTTTTGAATAATTTACTATAGAAAAGGCAATCCCTGGCGCACTTAAAATTTGCGAGAGTAAAAAATTATTTTTTGAATAATTTACTATAGAAAAGGCAATCCCTGGCGTAATTAAAATTTGCGACAGTAGAAAATTATTTTTTGAAAAGTTTACTATAGAAAAGGCAATCCCTGGCGTAATTAAAATTTGCGACAGTAGAAAATTATTTTTTGAATAATTTCCTATAGAAAAGGCAATCCCTGGCGTAATTAAAATTTGCGACAGTAGAAAATTATTTTTTGCAAAATTTACTATAGAAAAGGCAATCCCTGGCGCAATTAAAATTTGCGACAGTAAAAAAATTAATTTGTGAGAAATTTACTATATAAAAGGCAATCCCTGGCGCACTTAAAATTTGCGACAGTAAAAAATTATTTTTTGAATAATTTACTATAGAAAAGGCAATCCCTGGCGCAATTAAAATTTGCGACAGTTGAAAATTATTTTTTGAATAATTTACTATATAAAAGGCAATCCCTGGCGTAATTAAAATTTGCGACAGTAGAAAATTATTTTTTGAAAAGTTTACTATAGAAAAGGCAATCGCTGGCGTAATTAAAATTTGCGACAATTGAAAATTATTTTTTGCAAAATTTACTATAGAAAAGGCAATCCCTGGCGGATTTGAAATTTGCGACAGTAGAAAATTATTTTTTGAATAATTTACTATAGAAAAGGCAATCCCTGGCGTAATTAAAATTTGCGACAGTTGAAAATTATTTTTTGAATAATTTACTATAGAAAAGGCAATCCCTGGCGGATTTAAAATTTGCGACAGTTGAAAATTATTTTTTGAATAATTTACTATAGAAAAGGCAATCGTTGGCGTAATTAAAATTTGCGACAGTATAAAATTATTTTTTGAATAATTTACTATAGAAAAGGCAATCCCTGGCGTAATTAAAATTTGCGACAGTAAAAAATAATTTTTTGAATAATTTACTATAGAAAAGGCAATCCCTGGCGCAATTAAAATTTGCGACAGTTGAAAATTATTTTTTGAATAATTTACTATAGAAAAGGCAATCCCAGGCGGATTTGAAATTTGCGACAGTTGAAAATTATTTTTTGAAAAGTTTACTATAGAAAAGGCAATCCCTGGCGTAATTAAAATTTGCGACAGTTGAAAATTATTTTTTGAATAATTTACTATAGAAAAGGCAATCCCTGGCGTAATTAAAATTTGCGACAGTAGAAAATTATTTTTTGAATAATTTACTATAGAAAAGGCAATCCCTGGCGCACTTAAAATTTGCGACAGTAAAAAATTATTTTTTGAATAATTTACTTTAGAAAAGGCAATCCCTGGCGCAATTAAAATTTGCGACAGTAAAAAATTATTTTTTGAAAAATTTACTATAGAAAAGGCAATCCCTGGCGTAATTAAAATTTGCGACAGTAGAAAATTATTTTTGAATAATTTACTATAGAAAAGGCAATCCCTGGTGTAATTAAAATTTGCGACAGTAGAAAATTATTTTTTGAATAATTTACTATAGAAATGCAATCCCTGGCGTAATTAAAATTTGCGACAATATAAAATTATTTTTTGAATAATTTACTATAGAAAAGGCAATCCCTGGCGCACTTAAAATTTGCGACAATAAAAAATTATTTTTTGAATAATTTACTATAGAAAAGGCAATACCTGGCGTAATTAAAATTTGCGACAGTAGAAAATTATTTTTTGAATAATTTACTATCAATCCCTGGGATATTTAAAATTTGCGACAGTAAAAAATTATTTTTTGAAAAATTTACTATAGAAAAGGCAATCCCTGGGATATTTAAAATTTGCGGCAGTAAAAAATTATTTTTTTGCAAAATTTACTATAGAAATGGCAATCCCTGGCGGATTTGAAATTTGCGACAGTAGAAAATTATTTTTTGAATAATTTACTATAGAAAAGGCAATCCCTGGCGCAAATAAAATTTGCGACAGTAGAAAATTATTTTTTGAATAATTTACTATAGAAAAGGCAATCCCTGGCGCACTTAAAATTTGCGTCAGTAAAAAATTATTTTTTGAATAATTTACTATAGAAAAGGCAATCCCTGGCGGAATTAAAATTTGCGACAGTATAAAATTATTTTTTGAATAATTTACTATCAATCCCTGGCGTAATTAAAATTTGCGACAGTTGAAAATTATTTTTTGAATAATTTACTATAGAAAAGGCAATCCCTGGCGTAATTAAAATTTGCGACAGTAAAAAAATATTTTTTGAATAATTTACTATAGAAAAGGCAATCCCTGGGATATTTAAAATTTGCGACAGTAAAAAATTATTTTTTTGAAAAATTTACTACAGAAATGGCAATCCCTGGCGGATTTGAAATTTGCGACAGTAGAAAATTATTTTTTGAATAATTTACTATAGAAAAGGCAATCCCTGGCGTAATTAAAATTTGCGACAGTTGAAAATTATTTTTTGAATAATTTACTACAGAAAAGGCAATCCCTGGCGGATTTAAAATTTGCGACAGTTGAAAATTATTTTTTGAATAATTTACTATAGAAAAGGCAATCCTTGGCGTAATTAAAATTTGCGACAGTATAAAATTATTTTTTGAATAATTTACTATAGAAAAGGCAATCCCTGGCGTAATTAAAATTTGCGACAGTAAAAAATTATTTTTTGAATAATTTACTATAGAAAAGGCAATCCCTGGCGCACTTAAAATTTGCGAGAGTAAAAAATTATTTTTTGAATAATTTACTATAGAAAAGGCAATCCCTGGCGTAATTAAAATTTGCGACAGTAGAAAATTATTTTTTGAAAAGTTTACTATAGAAAAGGCAATCCCTGGCGTAATTAAAATTTGCGACAGTAGAAAATTATTTTTTGAATAATTTCCTATAGAAAAGGCAATCCCTGGCGTAATTAAAATTTGCGACAGTAGAAAATTATTTTTTGCAAAATTTACTATAGAAAAGGCAATCCCTGGCGCAATTAAAATTTGCGACAGTAAAAAATTAATTTGTGAGAAATTTACTATAGAAAAGGCAAT
Source organism: Dioctria linearis (assembly GCA_963930735.1). Lineage (NCBI taxonomy): Eukaryota > Metazoa > Arthropoda > Insecta > Diptera > Asilidae > Dioctria > Dioctria linearis. Next base: position 104,454 of record CAWVNZ010001989.1, read on the forward strand.
CCCTGGGATATTTAAAATTTGCGACAGTAAAAAATTATTTTTTGAATAATTTACTATAGAAAAGGCAATCCCTGGCGCACTTAAAATTTGCGACAGTAGAAAATTATTTTTTGAATAATTTACTATAGAAAAGGAAATCCCTGGCGTAATTAAAATTTGCGAAAGTAGAAAATTATTTTTTGAATAATTTACTATAGAAAAGGCAATCCCTGGCGTAATTAAAATTTGCGACAGTTGAAAATTATTTTTTGCAAAATTTACTATAGAAAAGGCAATCCCTGGCGCACTTAAAATTTGCGACAGTAAAAAATTATTTTTTGAATAATTTACTATAGAAAAGGCAATCCCTGGCGCAATTAAAATTTGCGACAGTTGAAAATTATTTTTTGAATAATTTACTATAGAAAAGGCAATCCCTGGCGTAATTAAAATTTGCGACAGTAGAAAATTATTTTTTGAAAAGTTTACTATAGAAAAGGCAATCGCTGGCGTAATTAAAATTTGCGACAGTTGAAAATTATTTTTTGCAAAATTTACTATAGAAAGGCAATCCCTGGCGGATTTGAAATTTGCGACAGTTGAAAATTATTTTTTGAAAAGTTTACTATAGAAAAGGCAATCCCTGGCGTAATTAAAATTTGCGACAGTTGAAAATTATTTTTTGAATAATTTACTATAGAAAAGGCAATCCCTGGCGTAATTAAAATTTGCGACAGTAGAAAATTATTTTTTGAAAAGTTTACTATAGAAAAGGCAATCGCTGGTGTAATTAAAATTTGCGACAGTTGAAAATTATTTTTTGCAAAATTTACTATAGAAAAGGCAATCCCTGGTGCAATTAAAATTTGCGACAGTTGAAAATTATTTTTTGAATAATTTACTATAGAAAAGGCAATCCCTGGTGCACTTAAAATTGGCGACAGTAAAAAATTATTTTTTGAATAATTTACTATAGAAAAGGCAATCCCTGGCGTAATTAAAATTTGCGACAGTAGAAAATTATTTTTTGAAAAGTTTACTATGGAAAAGGCAATCGCTGGCGTAATTAAAATTTGCGACAGTTGAAAATTATTTTTTGCAAAATTTACTATAGAAAGGCAATCCCTGGCGGATTTGAAATTTGCGACAGTTGAAAATTATTTTTTGAAAAGTTTACTATAGAAAAGGCAATCCCTGGCGTAATTAAAATTTGCGACAGTTGAAAATTATTTTTTGAATAATTTACTATAGAAAAGGCAATCCCTGGCGTAATTAAAATTTGCGACAGTAGAAAATTATTTTTTGAAAAGTTTACTATAGAAAAGGCAATCGCTGGCGTAATTAAAATTTGCGACAGTTGAAAATTATTTTTTGCAAAATTTACTATAGAAAAGGCAATCCCTGGCGCAATTAAAATTTGCGACAGTAAAAAATTAATTTGTGAGAAATTTACTAAAGAATAGGCAATCCCTGGGATATTTAAAATTTGCGACAGTAAAAAATTATTTTTTGAATAATTTACTATAGAAAAGGCAATCCCTGGCGCACTTAAAATTTGCGACAGTAGAAAATTATTTTTTGAATAATTTACTATAGAAAAGGCAATCCCTGGCGTATTTAAAATTTGCGACAGTAAGAAATTATTTTTTGAATACTTTACTATAGAAAAGGCAATCCCTGGCGTAATTAAAATTTGCGACAGTATAAAATTATTTTTTGAATAATTTACTATCAATCCCTGGCGTAATTAAAATTTGCGACAGTTGATAATTATTTTTTGAATAATTTACTATAGAAAAGGCAATCCCTGGCGTAATTAAAATTTGCGACAGTATAAAATTATTTTTTGAATAATTTACTATAGAAAAGGCAATCCCTGGCGGATTTGAAATTTGCGACAGTAAAAAATTATTTTTTGAATAATTTACTATAGAAAAGGCAATCCCTGGCGCAATTAAAATTTGCGACAGTAGAAAATTAGTTTTTGAATAATTTACTATAGAAAAGGCAATCCCTGGCGCAATTAAAATTTGTGACAGTTGAAAATTATTTTTTGAATAATTTACTATAGAAAAGGCAATCCCTGGCGCAATTAAAATTTGCGACAGTATAAAATTATTTTTTGAATAATTTACTATAGAAAAGGCAATCCCTGGCGCACATAAAATTTGCGACAGTATAAAATTAGTTTTTGAAAAATTTACTGTAGAAAAGGCAATCCCTGGCGCACATAAAATTTGCGACAGTATAAAATTAGTTTTTGAAAAATTTACTATATAAAAGGCAATCCCTGGCGCAATTAAAATTTGTGACAGTTGAAAATTATTTTTTGAATAATTTACTATAGAAAAGGCAATCCCTGGCGCAATTAAAATTTGTGACAGTTGAAAATTATTTTTTGAATAATTTACTATAGAAAACGCAATCCCTGGCGCAATTAAAATTTGTGACAGTTGAAAATTATTTTTTGAATAATTTACTATAGAAAAGGCAATCCCTGGCGCAATTAAAATTTGCGACAGTATAAAATTAGTTTTTGAATAATTTACTATAGAAAAGGCAATCCCTGGCGCACATAAAATTTGCGACAGTAAAAAATTAGTTTTTGAAAAATTTACTATATAAAAGGCAATCCCTGGCGTAATTAAAATTTGCGACAGTATAAAATTAGTTTTTGAATAATTTACTATAGAAAAGGCAATCCCTGGCGTAATTAAAATTTGCGACAGTATAAAATTAGTTTTTGAATAATTTACTATAGAAAAGGCAATCCCTGGCGCACATAAAATTTGCGACAGTATAAAATTAGTTTTTGAATAATTTACTATAGAAAAGGCAATCCCTGGGATATTTAAAATTTGCGACAGTAGAAAATTATTTTTTGAATAATTTACTATAGAAAAGGCAATCCCTGGCGCAATTAAAATTTGCGACAGTAGAAAATTATTTTTTGAATAATTTACTATAGAAAAGGCAATCCCTGGCGCACATAAAATTTGCGACAGTTGAAAATTATTTTTTGAAAAATTTACTATAGAAAAGGCAATCCCTGGCGCAATTAAAATTTGTGACAGTAGAAAATTAGTTTTTGAATAATTTACTGTAGAAAAGGCAATCCCTGGGATATTTAAAATTTGCGACAGTAGAAAATTATTTTTTGAATAATTTACTATAGAAAAGGCAATCCCTGGCGCATTAAAATTTGCGACAGTAGAAAATTATTTTTTGAATAATTTACTATAGAAAAGGCAATCCCTGGCGCAATTAAAATTTGTGACAGTTGAAAATTATTTTTTGAATAATTTACTATAGAAAAGGCAATCCCTGGCGCAATTAAAATTTGTGACAGTTGAAAATTATTTTTTGAATAATTTACTATAGAAAAGGCAATCCCTGGCGCAATTAAAATTTGTGACAGTTGAAAATTATTTTTTGAATAATTTACTATAGAAAAGGCAATCCCTGGCGCAATTAAAATTTGTGACAGTTGAAAATTATTTTTTGAATAATTTACTATAGAAAAGGCAATCCCTGGCGCAATTAAAATTTGTGACAGTTGAAAATTATTTTTTGAATAATTTACTATAGAAAAGGCAATCCCTGGCGCAATTAAAATTTGTGACAGTTGAAAATTATTTTTTGAATAATTTACTATAGAAAAGGCAATCCCTGGCGCAATTAAAATTTGTGACAGTTGAAAATTATTTTTTGAATAATTTACTATAGAAAAGGCAATCCCTGGCGCAATTAAAATTTGCGACAGTTGAAAATTATTTTTTGAATAATTTACTATAGAAAAGGCAATCCCTGGCGCAATTAAAATTTGCGACAGTAGAAAATTATTTTTTGAATAATTTACTATAGAAAAGGCAATCCCTGGCGCACATAAAATTTGTGACAGTATAAAATTAGTTTTTGAAAAATTTACTATATAAAAGGCAATACCTGGCGCAATTAAAATTTGCGACAGTATAAAATTAGTTTTTGAATAATTTACTATAGAAAAGGCAATCCCTGGCGTAATTAAAATTTGCGACAGTATAAAATTAGTTTTTGAATAATTTACTATAGAAAAGGCAATCCCTGGCGCAATTAAAATTTGTGACAGTTGAAAATTATTTTTTGAATAATTTACTATAGAAAAGGCAATCCCTGGGATATTTAAAATTTGCGACAGTATAAAATTATTTTTTGAATAATTTACTGTAGAAAAGGCAATCCCTGGCGCACATAAAATTTGCGACAGTATAAAATTAGTTTTTGAATAATTTACTATAGAAAAGGCAATCCCTGGCGCACATAAAATTTGCGACAGTATAAAATTAGTTTTTGAATAATTTACTATAGAAAAGGCAATCCCTGGCGCAATTAAAATTTGCGACAGTATAAAATTAGTTTTTGAATAATTTACTGTAGAAAAGGCAATCCCTGGGATATTTAAAATTTGCGACAGTATAAAATTATTTTTTGAATAATTTACTATAGAAAAGGCAATCCCTGGTATATTTAAAATTTGCGACAGTATAAAATTATTTTTTGAATAATTTACTATAGAAAAGGCAATCCCTGGCGCAATTAAAATTTGCGACAGTATAAAATTAGTTTTTGAATAATTTACTATAGAAAAGGCAATCCCTGGCGCACATAAAATTTGCGACAGTATAAAATTAGTTTTTGAATAATTTACTATATAAAAGGCAATCCCTGGCGCACATAAAATTTGCGACAGTAGAAAATTATTTTTTGAATAATTTACTATAGAAAAGGCAATCCCTGGGATATTTAAAATTTGCGACAGTTGAAAATTAGTTTTTGAATAATTTACTATAGAAAAGGCAATCCCTGGCGCACATAAAATTTGCGACAGTATAAAATTAGTTTTTGAATAATTTACTGTAGAAAAGGCAATCCCTGGGATATTTAAAATTTGCGACAGTATAAAATTATTTTTTGAATAATTTACTATATAAAAGGCAATCCCTGGCGCAATTAAAATTTGTGACAGTATAAAATTATTTTTTGAATAATTTACTATATAAAAGGCAATCCCTGGCGCACATAAAATTTGCGACAGTATAAAATTAGTTTTTGAAAAATTTACTATATAAAAGGCAATCCCTGGCGCAATTAAAATTTGCGACAGTTGAAAAATTATTTTTTGAATAATTTACTATAGAAAAGGCAATCCCTGGGATATTTAAAATTTGCGACAGTTGAAAATTAGTTTTTGAATAATTTACTATAGAAAAGGCAATCCCTGGCGCACATAAAATTTGCGACAGTATAAAATTAGTTTTTGAATAATTTACTGTAGAAAAGGCAATCCCTGGGATATTTAAAATTTGCGACAGTATAAAATTATTTTTTGAATAATTTACTATATAAAAGGCAATCCCTGGCGCAATTAAAATTTGTGACAGTATAAAATTATTTTTTGAATAATTTACTATATAAAAGGCAATCCCTGGCGCACATAAAATTTGCGACAGTATAAAATTAGTTTTTGAAAAATTTACTATATAAAAGGCAATCCCTGGCGCAATTAAAATTTGCGACAGTTGAAAATTATTTTTTGAAAAATTTACTATATAAAAGGCAATCCCTGGCGTAATTAAAATTTGCGACAGTAGAAAATTAGTTTTTGAATAATTTACTATAGAAAAGGCAATCCCTGGCGCAATTAAAATTTGCGACAGTATAAAATTAGTTTTTGAATAATTTACTATAGAAAAGGCAATCCCTGGCGCAATTAAAATTTGTGACAGTTGAAAATTATTTTTTGAATAATTTACTGTAGAAAAGGCAATCCCTGGCGCACATAAAATTTGTGACAGTTGAAAATTATTTTTTGAATAATTTACTATAGAAAAGGCAATCCCTGGCGCAATTAAAATTTGCGACAGTATAAAATTAGTTTTTGAATAATTTACTGTAGGAAAGGCAATCCCTGGGATATTTAAAATTTGCGACAGTATAAAATTATTTTTTGAATAATTTACTATAGAAAAGGCAATCCCTGGCGCACATAAAATTTGCGACAGTATAAAATTAGTTTTTGAATAATTTACTATAGAAATGGCAATCCCTGGCGCACATAAAATTTGCGACAGTTGAAAATTATTTTTTGAATAATTTACTATAGAAAAGGCAATCCCTGGCGCACATAAAATTTGCGACAGTATAAAATTATTTTTTGAATAATTTACTATAGAAAAGGCAATCCCTGGCGCACATAAAATTTGCGACAGTATAAAATTAGTTTTTGAAAAATTTACTGTAGAAAAGGCAATCCCTGGGATATTTAAAATTTGCGACAGTATAAAATTATTTTTTGAATAATTTACTATAGAAAAGGCAATCCCTGGGATATTTAAAATTTGCGACAGTATAAAATTATTTTTTGAATAATTTACTATAGAAAAGGCAATCCCTGGGATATTTAAAATTTGTGACAGTTGAAAATTATTTTTTGAATAATTTACTATATAAAAGGCAATCCCTGGCGCACATAAAATTTGCGACAGTATAAAATTATTTTTTGAATAATTTACTATAGAAAAGGCAATCCCTGGGATATTTAAAATTTGCGACAGTATAAAATTAGTTTTTGAATAATTTACTATAGAAAAGGCAATCCCTGGGATATTTAAAATTTGCGACAGTTGAAAATTATTTTTTGAATAATTTACTATAGAAAAGGCAATCCCTGGGATATTTAAAATTTGCGACAGTATAAAATTATTTTTTGAATAATTTACTATAGAAAAGGCAATCCCTGGGATATTTAAAATTTGTGACAGTTGAAAATTATTTTTTGAATAATTTACTATATAAAAGGCAATCCCTGGCGTAATTAAAATTTGCGACAGTATAAAATTATTTTTTGAATAATTTACTATAGAAAAGGCAATCCCTGGGATATTTAAAATTTGCGACAGTATAAAATTAGTTTTTGAATAATGTACTATAGAAAAGGCAATCCCTGGGATATTTAAAATTTGCGACAGTTGAAAATTATTTTTTGAATAATTTACTATAGAAAAGGCAATCCCTGGCGCAATTAAAATTTGTGACAGTTGAAAATTATTTTTTGAAAAATTTACTATAGAAAAGGCAATCCCTGGCGCAATTAAAATTTGCGACAGTATAAAATTAGTTTTTGAATAATTTACTGTAGAAAAGGCAATCCCTGGGATATTTAAAATTTGCGACAGTATAAAATTATTTTTTGAATAATTTACTATAGAAAAGGCAATCCCTGGGATATTTAAAATTTGCGACAGTATAAAATTATTTTTTGAATAATTTACTATAGAAAAGGCAATCCCTGGGATATTTAAAATTTGCGACAGTATAAAATTAGTTTTTGAAAAATTTACTATATAAAAGGCAATCCCTGGCGTAATTAAAATTTGCGACAGTATAAAATTATTTTTTGAATAATTTACTATAGAAAAGGCAATCCCTGGCGCACATAAAATTTGCGACAGTATAAAATTAGTTTTTGAATAATTTACTATAGAAAAGGCAATCCCTGGCGCACATAAAATTTGCGACAGTTGAAAATTATTTTTTGAATAATTTACTATAGAAAAGGCAATCCCTGGCGCACATAAAATTTGCGACAGTATAAAATTATTTTTTGAATAATTTACTATAGAAAAGGCAATCCCTGGCGCACATAAAATTTGCGACAGTATAAAATTAGTTTTTGAAAAATTTACTGTAGAAAAGGCAATCCCTGGGATATTTAAAATTTGCGACAGTATAAAATTATTTTTTGAATAATTTACTATAGAAAAGGCAATCCCTGGCGCACATAAAATTTGCGACAGTATAAAATTATTTATTGAATAATTTACTATAGAAAAGGCAATCCCTGGCGCAATTAAAATTTGCGACAGTATAAAATTATTTTTTGAATAATTTACTATAGAAAAGGCAATCCCTGGCGCAATTAAAATTTGCGACAGTATAAAATTATTTTTTGAATAATTTACTATATAAAAGGCAATCCCTGGCGCAATTAAAATTTGCGACAGTAGAAAATTAGTTTTTGAATAATTTACTGTAGAAAAGGCAATCCCTGGGATATTTAAAATTTGCGACAGTATAAAATTAGTTTTTGAATAATTTACTATAGAAAAGGCAATCCCTGGCGCAATTAAAATTTGTGACAGTTGAAAATTATTTTTTGAATAATTTACTATAGAAAAGGCAATCCCTGGCGCAATTAAAATTTGTGACAGTTGAAAATTATTTTTTGAATAATTTACTATAGAAAAGGCAATCCCTGGCGCAATTAAAATTTGCGACAGTATAAAATTAGTTTTTGAATAATTTACTGTAGAAAAGGCAATCCCTGGGATATTTAAAATTTGCGACAGTATAAAATTATTTTTTGAATAATTTACTATAGAAAAGGCAATCCCTGGGATATTTAAAATTTGCGACAGTATAAAATTAGTTTTTGAATAATTTACTGTAGAAAAGGCAATCCCTGGCGCAATTAAAATTTGTGACAGTTGAAAATTATTTTTTGAATAATTTACTATAGAAAAGGCAATCCCTGGCGTAATTAAAATTTGCGACAGTATAAAATTAGTTTTTGAATAATTTACTGTAGAAAAGGCAATCCCTGGCGCACATAAAATTTGCGACAGTATAAAATTAGTTTTTGAAAAATTTACTGTAGAAAAGGCAATCCCTGGCGCAATTAAAATTTGCGACAGTATAAAATTAGTTTTTGAAAAATTTACTATATAAAAGGCAATCCCTGGCGTAATTAAAATTTGCGACAGTATAAAATTATTTTTTGAATAATTTACTATAGAAAAGGCAATCCCTGGGATATTTAAAATTTGCGACAGTATAAAATTAGTTTTTGAAAAATTTACTATATAAAAGGCAATCCCTGGCGTAATTAAAATTTGCGACAGTATAAAATTATTTTTTGAATAATTTACTATAGAAAAGGCAATCCCTGGGATATTTAAAATTTGCGACAGTATAAAATTAGTTTTTGAATAATTTACTATAGAAAAGGCAATCCCTGGCGCAATTAAAATTTGCGACAGTATAAAATTAGTTTTTGAATAATTTACTGTAGAAAAGGCAATCCCTGGGATATTTAAAATTTGCGACAGTATAAAATTATTTTTTGAATAATTTACTATAGAAAAGGCAATCCCTGGGATATTTAAAATTTGCGACAGTATAAAATTAGTTTTTGAAAAATTTACTATATAAAAGGCAATCCCTGGCGTAATTAAAATTTGCGACAGTATAAAATTATTTTTTGAATAATTTACTATAGAAAAGGCAATCCCTGGGATATTTAAAATTTGTGACAGTTGAAAATTATTTTTTGAATAATTTACTATAGAAAAGGCAATCCCTGGCGCAATTAAAATTTGCGACAGTATAAAATTAGTTTTTGAATAATTTACTGTAGAAAAGGCAATCCCTGGGATATTTAAAATTTGCGACAGTATAAAATTATTTTTTGAATAATTTACTATAGAAAAGGCAATCCCTGGGATATTTAAAATTTGCGACAGTATAAAATTAGTTTTTGAATAATTTACTGTAGAAAAGGCAATCCCTGGCGCAATTAAAATTTGTGACAGTTGAAAATTATTTTTTGAATAATTTACTATAGAAAAGGCAATCCCTGGCGTAATTAAAATTTGCGACAGTATAAAATTAGTTTTTGAATAATTTACTGTAGAAAAGGCAATCCCTGGCGCACATAAAATTTGCGACAGTATAAAATTAGTTTTTGAAAAATTTACTGTAGAAAAGGCAATCCCTGGCGCAATTAAAATTTGCGACAGTATAAAATTAGTTTTTGAAAAATTTACTATATAAAAGGCAATCCCTGGCGTAATTAAAATTTGCGACAGTATAAAATTATTTTTTGAATAATTTACTATAGAAAAGGCAATCCCTGGGATATTTAAAATTTGCGACAGTATAAAACTAGTTTTTGAAAAATTTACTATATAAAAGGCAATCCCTGGCGTAATTAAAATTTGCGACAGTATAAAATTATTTTTTGAATAATTTACTATAGAAAAGGCAATCCCTGGGATATTTAAAATTTGCGACAGTATAAAATTAGTTTTTGAATAATTTACTATAGAAAAGGCAATCCCTGGCGCACATAAAATTTGTGACAGTTGAAAATTAGTTTTTGAATAATTTACTATAGAAAAGTCAATCCCTGGCGCAATTAAAATTTGTGACAGTTGAAAATTAGTTTTTGAATAATTTACTGTAGAAAAGGCAATCCCTGGCGCAATTAAAATTTGCGACAGTATAAAATTAGTTTTTGAAAAATTTACTATATAAAAGGCAATCCCTGGCGTAATTAAAATTTGCGACAGTATAAAATTATTTTTTGAATAATTTACTATAGAAAAGGCAATCCCTGGGATATTTAAAATTTGTGACAGTTGAAAATTATTTTTTGAATAATTTACTATAGAAAAGGCAATCCCTGGCGCAATTAAAATTTGCGACAGTATAAAATTAGTTTTTGAATAATTTACTGTAGAAAAGGCAATCCCTGGGATATTTAAAATTTGCGACAGTATAAAATTATTTTTTGAATAATTTACTATAGAAAAGGCAATCCCTGGGATATTTAAAATTTGCGACAGTATAAAATTAGTTTTTGAATAATTTACTGTAGAAAAGGCAATCCCTGGCGCAATTAAAATTTGTGACAGTTGAAAATTATTTTTTGAATAATTTACTATAGAAAAGGCAATCCCTGGCGTAATTAAAATTTGCGACAGTATAAAATTAGTTTTTGAATAATTTACTGTAGAAAAGGCAATCCCTGGCGCAATTAAAATTTGCGACAGTATAAAATTATTTTTTGAATAATTTACTATAGAAAAGGCAATCCCTGGCGCAATTAAAATTTGCGACAGTATAAAATTATTTTTTGAATAATTTACTATAGAAAAGGCAATCCCTGGGATATTTAAAATTTGCGACAGTATAAAATTATTTTTTGAATAATTTACTATATAAAAGGCAATCCCTGGCGCACATTAAATTTGCGACAGTATAAAATTAGTTTTTGAATAATTTACTGTAGAAAAGGCAATCCCTGGCGTAATTAAAATTTGCGACAGTATAAAATTATTTTTTGAATAATTTACTATAGAAAAGGCAATCCCTGGGATATTTAAAATTTGCGACAGTATAAAATTAGTTTTTGAATAATTTACTATAGAAAAGGCAATCCCTGGCGCACATAAAATTAGTGACAGTTGAAAATTAGTTTTTGAATAATTTACTATAGAAAAGTCAATCCCTGGCGCAATTAAAATTTGTGACAGTTGAAAATTAGTTTTTGAATAATTTGCTGTAGAAAAGGCAATCCCTGGCGCAATTAAAATTTGCGACAGTATAAAATTAGTTTTTGAAAAATTTACTATATAAAAGGCAATCCCTGGCGTAATTAAAATTTGCGACAGTATAAAATTATTTTTTGAATAATTTACTATAGAAAAGGCAATCCCTGGGATATTTAAAATTTGTGACAGTTGAAAATTATTTTTTGAATAATTTACTATAGAAAAGGCAATCCCTGGCGCAATTAAAATTTGCGACAGTATAAAATTAGTTTTTGAATAATTTACTGTAGAAAAGGCAATCCCTGGGATATTTAAAATTTGCGACAGTATAAAATTATTTTTTGAATAATTTACTATAGAAAAGGCAATCCCTGGGATATTTAAAATTTGCGACAGTATAAAATTAGTTTTTGAATAATTTACTGTAGAAAAGGCAATCCCTGGCGCAATTAAAATTTGTGACAGTTGAAAATTATTTTTTGAATAATTTACTATAGAAAAGGCAATCCCTGGGATATTTAAAATTTGCGACAGTATAAAATTATTTTTTGAATAATTTACTATAGAAAAGGCAATCCCTGGCGCACATAAAATTTGCGACAGTATAAAATTAGTTTTTGAATAATTTACTATAGAAAAGGCAATCCCTGGCGCAATTAAAATTTGCGACAGTATAAAATTAGTTTTTGAATAATTTACTATAGAAAAGGCAATCCCTGGCGCAATTAAAATTTGTGACAGTTGAAAATTATTTTTTGAATAATTTACTATAGAAAAGGCAATCCCTGGCGCAATTAAAATTTGTGACAGTTGAAAATTATTTTTTGAATAATTTACTATAGAAAAGGCAATCCCTGGCGCAATTAAAATTTGTGACAGTTGAAAATTAGTTTTTGAATAATTTACTATAGAAAAGGCAATCCCTGGCGCAATTAAAATTTGCGACAGTAGAAAATTATTTTTTGAATAATTTACTATAGAAAAGGCAATCCCTGGCGCAATTAAAATTTGCGACAGTATAAAATTAGTTTTTGAATAATTTACTATAGAAAAGGCAATCCCTGGCGCACATAAAATTTGTGACAGTTGAAAATTATTTTTTGAATAATTTACTATAGAAAAGGCAATCCCTGGGATATTTAAAATTTGCGACAGTATAAAATTATTTTTTGAATAATTTACTGTAGAAAAGGCAATCCCTGGCGCAATTAAAATTTGCGACAGTAGAAAATTATTTTTTGAAAAATTTACTATATAAAAGGCAATCCCTGGCGCACATAAAATTTGCGACAGTAGAAAATTATTTTTTGAATAATTTACTATATAAAAGGCAATCCCTGGCGCAATTAAAATTTGCGACAGTAGAAAATTATTTTTTGAAAAATTTACTATATAAAAGGCAATCCCTGGCGCACATAAAATTTGCGACAGTATAAAATTAGTTTTTGAATAATTTACTATAGAAAAGGCAATCCCTGGCGCAATTAAAATTTGCGACAGTATAAAATTAGTTTTTGAATAATTTACTGTAGAAAAGGCAATCCCTGGCGCACATAAAATTTGCGACAGTAGAAAATTATTTTTTGAATAATTTACTATAGAAAAGGCAATCCCTGGCGCACATAAAATTTGCGACAGTATAAAATTAGTTTTTGAATAATTTACTATAGAAAAGGCAATCCCTGGCGCACATAAAATTTGCGACAGTATAAAATTAGTTTTTGAATAATTTACTATAGAAAAGGCAATCCCTGGCGCAATTAAAATTTGCGACAGTATAAAATTAGTTTTTGAATAATTTACTATAGAAAAGGCAATCCCTGGCGCAATTAAAATTTGTGACAGTTGAAAATTATTTTTTGAATAATTTACTATAGAAAAGGCAATCCCTGGCGCAATTAAAATTTGTGACAGTTGAAAATTATTTTTTGAATAATTTACTATAGAAAAGGCAATCCCTGGCGCAATTAAAATTTGTGACAGTTGAAAATTATTTTTTGAATAATTTACTATAGAAAAGTCAATCCCTGGCGCAATTAAAATTTGTGACAGTTGAAAATTATTTTTTGAATAATTTACTATAGAAAAGGCAATCCCTGGCGCAATTAAAATTTGCGACAGTATAAAATTAGTTTTTGAATAATTTACTATAGAAAAGGCAATCCCTGGCGCACATAAAATTTGTGACAGTTGAAAATTATTTTTTGAATAATTTACTATAGAAAAGGCAATCCCTGGGATATTTAAAATTTGCGACAGTATAAAATTATTTTTTGAATAATTTACTGTAGAAAAGGCAATCCCTGGGATATTTAAAATTTGCGACAGTATAAAATTAGTTTTTGAATAATTTACTATAGAAAAGGCAATCCCTGGCGCAATTAAAATTTGTGACAGTTGAAAATTATTTTTTGAATAATTTACTGTAGAAAAGGCAATCCCTGGCGCAATTAAAATTTGCGACAGTATAAAATTAGTTTTTGAATAATTTACTATAGAAAAGGCAATCCCTGGCGCACATAAAATTTGCGACAGTATAAAATTAGTTTTTGAAAAATTTACTATATAAATGGCAATCCCTGGCGCAATTAAAATTTGCGACAGTAGAAAATTATTTTTTGAAAAATTTACTATATAAAAGGCAATCCCTGGCGCACATAAAATTTGCGACAGTATAAAATTAGTTTTTGAATAATTTACTATAGAAAAGGCAATCCCTGGCGCAATTAAAATTTGCGACAGTATAAAATTAGTTTTTGAATAATTTACTGTAGAAAAGGCAATCCCTGGCGCACATAAAATTTGCGACAGTAGAAAATTATTTTTTGAATAATTTACTATAGAAAAGGCAATCCCTAGCGCACATAAAATTTGCGACAGTATAAAATTAGTTTTTGAATAATTTACTATAGAAAAGGCAATCCCTGGCGCAATTAAAATTTGCGACAGTATAAAATTAGTTTTTGAATAATTTACTGTAGAAAAGGCAATCCCTGGCGCACATAAAATTTGCGACAGTAGAAAATTATTTTTTGAATAATTTACTATAGAAAAGGCAATCCCTGGCGCACATAAAATTTGCGACAGTGTAAAATTAGTTTTTGAATAATTTACTATAGAAAAGGCAATCCCTGGCGCAATTAAAATTTGCGACAGTAGAAAATTATTTTTTGAATAATTTACTATAGAAAAGGCAATCCCTGGCGCACATAAAATTTGCGACAGTAGAAAATTATTTTTTGAATAATTTACTGTAGAAAAGGCAATCCCTGGGATATTTAAAATTTGTGACAGTTGAAAATTAGTTTTTGAATAATTTACTGTAGAAAAGGCAATCCCTGGCGCACATAAAATTTGCGACAGTAGAAAATTATTTTTTGAATAATTTACTATAGAAAAGGCAATCCCTGGCGCACATAAAATTTGCGACAGTGTAAAATTAGTTTTTGAATAATTTACTATAGAAAAGGCAATCCCTGGCGCAATTAAAATTTGCGACAGTAGAAAATTATTTTTTGAATAATTTACTATAGAAAAGGCAATCCCTGGCGCACATAAAATTTGCGACAGTAGAAAATTATTTTTTGAATAATTTACTGTAGAAAAGGCAATCCCTGGCGCAATTAAAATTTGCGACAGTATAAAATTAGTTTTTGAATAATTTACTATAGAAAAGGCAATCCCTGGCGCACATAAAATTTGCGACAGTATAAAATTAGTTTTTGAAAAATTTACTATATAAAAGGCAATCCCTGGCGCAATTAAAATTTGCGACAGTAGAAAATTATTTTTTGAAAAATTTACTATATAAAAGGCAATCCCTGGCGCACATAAAATTTGCGACAGTATAAAATTAGTTTTTGAATAATTTACTATAGAAAAGGCAATCCCTGGCGCAATTAAAATTTGCGACAGTATAAAATTATTTTTTGAATAATTTACTATAGAAAAGGCAATCCCTGGGATATTTAAAATTTGCGACAGTATAAAATTATTTTTTGAATAATTTACTATATAAAAGGCAATCCCTGGCGCACATTAAATTTGCGACAGTATAAAATTAGTTTTTGAATAATTTACTGTAGAAAAGGCAATCCCTGGCGTAATTAAAATTTGCGACAGTATAAAATTATTTTTTGAATAATTTACTATAGAAAAGGCAATCCCTGGGATATTTAAAATTTGCGACAGTATAAAATTAGTTTTTGAATAATTTACTATAGAAAAGGCAATCCCTGGCGCACATAAAATTTGTGACAGTTGAAAATTAGTTTTTGAATAATTTACTATAGAAAAGTCAATCCCTGGCGCAATTAAAATTTGTGACAGTTGAAAATTAGTTTTTGAATAATTTACTGTAGAAAAGGCAATCCCTGGCGCAATTAAAATTTGCGACAGTATAAAATTAGTTTTTGAAAAATTTACTATATAAAAGGCAATCCCTGGCGTAATTAAAATTTGCGACAGTATAAAATTATTTTTTGAATAATTTACTATAGAAAAGGCAATCCCTGGGATATTTAAAATTTGTGACAGTTGAAAATTATTTTTTGAATAATTTACTATAGAAAAGGCAATCCCTGGCGCAATTAAAATTTGCGACAGTATAAAATTAGTTTTTGAATAATTTACTGTAGAAAAGGCAATCCCTGGGATATTTAAAATTTGCGACAGTATAAAATTATTTTTTGAATAATTTACTATAGAAAAGGCAATCCCTGGGATATTTAAAATTTGCGACAGTATAAAATTAGTTTTTGAATAATTTACTGTAGAAAAGGCAATCCCTGGCGCAATTAAAATTTGTGACAGTTGAAAATTATTTTTTGAATAATTTACTATAGAAAAGGCAATCCCTGGGATATTTAAAATTTGCGACAGTATAAAATTATTTTTTGAATAATTTACTATAGAAAAGGCAATCCCTGGCGCACATAAAATTTGCGACAGTATAAAATTAGTTTTTGAATAATTTACTATAGAAAAGGCAATCCCTGGCGCAATTAAAATTTGCGACAGTATAAAATTAGTTTTTGAATAATTTACTATAGAAAAGGCAATCCCTGGCGCAATTAAAATTTGTGACAGTTGAAAATTATTTTTTGAATAATTTACTATAGAAAAGGCAATCCCTGGCGCAATTAAAATTTGTGACAGTTGAAAATTATTTTTTGAATAATTTACTATAGAAAAGGCAATCCCTGGCGCAATTAAAATTTGTGACAGTTGAAAATTAGTTTTTGAATAATTTACTATAGAAAAGGCAATCCCTGGCGCAATTAAAATTTGCGACAGTAGAAAATTATTTTTTGAATAATTTACTATAGAAAAGGCAATCCCTGGCGCAATTAAAATTTGCGACAGTATAAAATTAGTTTTTGAATAATTTACTATAGAAAAGGCAATCCCTGGCGCACATAAAATTTGTGACAGTTGAAAATTATTTTTTGAATAATTTACTATAGAAAAGGCAATCCCTGGGATATTTAAAATTTGCGACAGTATAAAATTATTTTTTGAATAATTTACTGTAGAAAAGGCAATCCCTGGCGCAATTAAAATTTGCGACAGTAGAAAATTATTTTTTGAAAAATTTACTATATAAAAGGCAATCCCTGGCGCACATAAAATTTGCGACAGTAGAAAATTATTTTTTGAATAATTTACTATATAAAAGGCAATCCCTGGCGCAATTAAAATTTGCGACAGTAGAAAATTATTTTTTGAAAAATTTACTATATAAAAGGCAATCCCTGGCGCACATAAAATTTGCGACAGTATAAAATTAGTTTTTGAATAATTTACTATAGAAAAGGCAATCCCTGGCGCAATTAAAATTTGCGACAGTATAAAATTAGTTTTTGAATAATTTACTGTAGAAAAGGCAATCCCTGGCGCACATAAAATTTGCGACAGTAGAAAATTATTTTTTGAATAATTTACTATAGAAAAGGCAATCCCTGGCGCACATAAAATTTGCGACAGTATAAAATTAGTTTTTGAATAATTTACTATAGAAAAGGCAATCCCTGGCGCACATAAAATTTGCGACAGTATAAAATTAGTTTTTGAATAATTTACTATAGAAAAGGCAATCCCTGGCGCAATTAAAATTTGCGACAGTATAAAATTAGTTTTTGAATAATTTACTATAGAAAAGGCAATCCCTGGCGCAATTAAAATTTGTGACAGTTGAAAATTATTTTTTGAATAATTTACTATAGAAAAGGCAATCCCTGGCGCAATTAAAATTTGTGACAGTTGAAAATTATTTTTTGAATAATTTACTATAGAAAAGGCAATCCCTGGCGCAATTAAAATTTGTGACAGTTGAAAATTATTTTTTGAATAATTTACTATAGAAAAGTCAATCCCTGGCGCAATTAAAATTTGTGACAGTTGAAAATTATTTTTTGAATAATTTACTATAGAAAAGGCAATCCCTGGCGCAATTAAAATTTGCGACAGTATAAAATTAGTTTTTGAATAATTTACTATAGAAAAGGCAATCCCTGGCGCACATAAAATTTGTGACAGTTGAAAATTATTTTTTGAATAATTTACTATAGAAAAGGCAATCCCTGGGATATTTAAAATTTGCGACAGTATAAAATTATTTTTTGAATAATTTACTGTAGAAAAGGCAATCCCTGGGATATTTAAAATTTGCGACAGTATAAAATTAGTTTTTGAATAATTTACTATAGAAAAGGCAATCCCTGGCGCAATTAAAATTTGTGACAGTTGAAAATTATTTTTTGAATAATTTACTGTAGAAAAGGCAATCCCTGGCGCAATTAAAATTTGCGACAGTATAAAATTAGTTTTTGAATAATTTACTATATAAAAGGCAATCCCTGGCGCACATAAAATTTGCGACAGTATAAAATTAGTTTTTGAAAAATTTACTATATAAAAGGCAATCCCTGGCGCAATTAAAATTTGCGACAGTAGAAAATTATTTTTTGAAAAATTTACTATATAAAAGGCAATCCCTGGCGCACATAAAATTTGCGACAGTATAAAATTAGTTTTTGAATAATTTACTATAGAAAAGGCAATCCCTGGCGCAATTAAAATTTGCGACAGTATAAAATTAGTTTTTGAATAATTTACTGTAGAAAAGGCAATCCCTGGCGCACATAAAATTTGCGACAGTAGAAAATTATTTTTTGAATAATTTACTATAGAAAAGGCAATCCCTAGCGCACATAAAATTTGCGACAGTATAAAATTAGTTTTTGAATAATTTACTATAGAAAAGGCAATCCCTGGCGCAATTAAAATTTGCGACAGTATAAAAT
Organism: Dioctria linearis; assembly: GCA_963930735.1. NCBI lineage: Eukaryota > Metazoa > Arthropoda > Insecta > Diptera > Asilidae > Dioctria > Dioctria linearis. Next base: position 123,109 of record CAWVNZ010001989.1, read on the forward strand.
TAGTTTTTGAATAATTTACTGTAGAAAAGGCAATCCCTGGCGCACATAAAATTTGCGACAGTAGAAAATTATTTTTTGAATAATTTACTATAGAAAAGGCAATCCCTGGCGCACATAAAATTTGCGACAGTGTAAAATTAGTTTTTGAATAATTTACTATAGAAAAGGCAATCCCTGGCGCAATTAAAATTTGCGACAGTAGAAAATTATTTTTTGAATAATTTACTATAGAAAAGGCAATCCCTGGCGCACATAAAATTTGCGACAGTAGAAAATTATTTTTTGAATAATTTACTGTAGAAAAGGCAATCCCTGGGATATTTAAAATTTGTGACAGTTGAAAATTATTTTTTGAATAATTTACTATAGAAAAGGCAATCCCTGGCGCAATTAAAATTTGTGACAGTTGAAAATTATTTTTTGAATAATTTACTATAGAAAAGGCAATCCCTGGCGCAATTAAAATTTGTGACAGTTGAAAATTATTTTTTGAATAATTTACTATAGAAAAGGCAATCCCTGGCGTAATTAAAATTTGTGACAGTTGAAAATTATTTTTTGAATAATTTACTATAGAAAAGGCAATCCCTGGCGCAATTAAAATTTGCGACAGTATAAAATTATTTTTTGAATAATTTACTATAGAAAAGGCAATCCCTGGCGCAATTAAAATTTGCGACAGTATAAAATTATTTTTTGAATAATTTACTGTAGAAAAGGCAATCCCTGGCGCAATTAAAATTTGCGACAGTATAAAATTAGTTTTTGAATAATTTACTATAGAAAAGGCAATCCCTGGCGCACATAAAATTTGCGACAGTATAAAATTAGTTTTTGAATAATTTACTATAGAAAAGGCAATCCCTGGCGTAATTAAAATTTGCGACAGTATAAAATTAGTTTTTGAATAATTTACTATAGAAAAGGCAATCCCTGGCGCAATTAAAATTTGTGACAGTTGAAAATTAGTTTTTGAAAAATTTACTGTAGAAAAGGCAATCCCTGGGATATTTAAAATTTGCGACAGTAGAAAATTAGTTTTTGAATAATTTACTATAGAAAAGGCAATCCCTGGCGCACATAAAATTTGCGACAGTATAAAATTATTTTTTGAATAATTTACTGTAGAAAAGGCAATCCCTGGCGCAATTAAAATTTGCGACAGTATAAAATTAGTTTTTGAATAATTTACTGTAGAAAAGGCAATCCCTGGCGCAATTAAAATTTGTGACAGTTGAAAATTATTTTTTGAATAATTTACTATAGAAAAGGCAATCCCTGGGATATTTAAAATTTGCGACAGTATAAAATTATTTTTTGAATAATTTACTATAGAAAAGGCAATCCCTGGCGCAATTAAAATTTGCGACAGTATAAAATTATTTTTTGAATAATTTACTATAGAAAAGGCAATCCCTGGGATATTTAAAATTTGCGACAGTATAAAATTATTTTTTGAATAATTTACTATAGAAAAGGCAATCCCTGGCGCAATTAAAATTTGCGACAGTATAAAATTATTTTTTGAATAATTTACTATAGAAAAGGCAATCCCTGGGATATTTAAAATTTGCGACAGTATAAAATTAGTTTTTGAATAATTTACTATAGAAAAGGCAATCCCTGGCGCAATTAAAATTTGTGACAGTTGAAAATTATTTTTTGAATAATTTACTATAGAAAAGGCAATCCCTGGCGCAATTAAAATTTGCGACAGTATAAAATTAGTTTTTGAAAAATTTACTATAGAAAAGGCAATCCCTGGCGTAATTAAAATTTGTGACAGTTGAAAATTATTTTTTGAATAATTTACTATAGAAAAGGCAATCCCTGGCGCACATAAAATTTGCGACAGTATAAAATTAGTTTTTGAATAATTTACTATAGAAAAGGCAATCCCTGGCGCACATAAAATTTGCGACAGTATAAAATTAGTTTTTGAATAATTTACTATAGAAAAGGCAATCCCTGGGATATTTAAAATTTGCGACAGTATAAAATTAGTTTTTGAATAATTTACTATAGAAAAGGCAATCCCTGGCGCAATTAAAATTTGCGACAGTATAAAATTATTTTTTGAATAATTTACTATAGAAAAGGCAATCCCTGGCGCACATAAAATTTGTGACAGTATAAAATTAGTTTTTGAATAATTTACTATAGAAAAGGCAATCCCTGGCGCAATTAAAATTTGCGACAGTAGAAAATTAGTTTTTGAATAATTTACTATATAAAAGGCAATCCCTGGCGCACATAAAATTTGCGACAGTATAAAATTAGTTTTTGAAAAATTTACTATAGAAAAGGCAATCCCTGGGATATTTAAAATTTGCGACAGTATAAAATTAGTTTTTGAATAATTTACTATATAAAAGGCAATCCCTGGCGTAATTAAAATTTGCGACAGTAGAAAATTAGTTTTTGAATAATTTACTATAGAAAAGGCAATCCCTGGCGCAATTAAAATTTGTGACAGTATAAAATTATTTTTTGAATAATTTACTGTAGAAAAGGCAATCCCTGGCGCAATTAAAATTTGTGACAGTTGAAAATTAGTTTTTGAATAATTTACTATAGAAAAGTCAATCCCTGGCGCAATTAAAATTTGTGACAGTTGAAAATTATTTTTTGAATAATTTACTATAGAAAAGGCAATCCCTGGCGCAATTAAAATTTGTGACAGTTGAAAATTATTTTTTGAATAATTTACTATAGAAAAGGCAATCCCTGGCGCACATAAAATTTGCGACAGTATAAAATTAGTTTTTGAATAATTTACTATAGAAAAGGCAATCCCTGGCGCAATTAAAATTTGTGACAGTATAAAATTATTTTTTGAATAATTTACTGTAGAAAAGGCAATCCCTGGCGCAATTAAAATTTGTGACAGTTGAAAATTAGTTTTTGAATAATTTACTATAGAAAAGTCAATCCCTGGCGCAATTAAAATTTGTGACAGTTGAAAATTATTTTTTGAATAATTTACTATAGAAAAGGCAATCCCTGGCGCAATTAAAATTTGCGACAGTAGAAAATTAGTTTTTGAATAATTTACTATATAAAAGGCAATCCCTGGCGCACATAAAATTTGCGACAGTAGAAAATTATTTTTTGAATAATTTACTATAGAAAAGGCAATCCCTGGCGCAATTAAAATTTGCGACAGTATAAAATTATTTTTTGAATAATTTACTATAGAAAAGGCAATCCCTGGCGCAATTAAAATTTGCGACAGTATAAAATTAGTTTTTGAATAATTTACTATAGAAAAGTCAATCCCTGGCGCAATTAAAATTTGTGACAGTTGAAAATTATTTTTTGAATAATTTACTATAGAAAAGTCAATCCCTGGCGCAATTAAAATTTGTGACAGTTGAAAATTAGTTTTTGAATAATTTACTATAGAAAAGGCAATCCCTGGGATATTTAAAATTTGCGACAGTAGAAAATTAGTTTTTGAATAATTTACTATATAAAAGGCAATCCCTGGCGTAATTAAAATTTGTGACAGTTGAAAATTATTTTTTGAATAATTTACTATAGAAAAGGCAATCCCTGGGATATTTAAAATTTGTGACAGTATAAAATTAGTTTTTGAATAATTTACTATAGAAAAGGCAATCCCTGGCGCAATTAAAATTTGCGACAGTATAAAATTAGTTTTTGAATAATTTACTGTAGAAAAGGCAATCCCTGGGATATTTAAAATTTGCGACAGTATAAAATTAGTTTTTGAATAATTTACTATAGAAAAGGCAATCCCTGGCGCACATAAAATTTGTGACAGTTGAAAATTATTTTTTGAATAATTTACTATAGAAAAGGCAATCCCTGGCGTAATTAAAATTTGCGACAGTATAAAATTAGTTTTTGAAAAATTTACTGTAGAAAAGGCAATCCCTGGGATATTTAAAATTTGCGACAGTAGAAAATTAGTTTTTGAAAAATTTACTATATAAAAGGCAATCCCTGGCGTAATTAAAATTTGCGACAGTAGAAAATTATTTTTTGAATAATTTACTATATAAAAGGCAATCCCTGGGATATTTAAAATTTGCGACAGTAGAAAATTATTTTTTGAATAATTTACTATAGAAAAGGCAATCCCTGGCGCACATAAAATTTGTGACAGTAGAAAATTAGTTTTTGAAAAATTTACTATATAAAAGGCAATCCCTGGGATATTTAAAATTTGCGACAGTAGAAAATTATTTTTTGAATAATTTACTAGAGAAAAGTCAATCCCTGGCGCAATTAAAATTTGTGACAGTTGAAAATTATTTTTTGAATAATTTACTATAGAAAAGGCAATCCCTGGCGTAATTAAAATTTGCGACAGTATAAAATTAGTTTTTGAATAATTTACTGTAGAAAAGGCAATCCCTGGCGCACATAAAATTTGCGACAGTATAAAATTATTTTTTGAATAATTTACTATAGAAAAGGCAATCCCTGGCGCACATAAAATTTGCGACAGTATAAAATTAGTTTTTGAAAAATTTACTATAGAAAAGACAATCCCTGGGATATTTAAAATTTGCGACAGTATAAAATTAGTTTTTGAATAATTTACTATAGAAAAGGCAATCCCTGGCGCAATTAAAATTTGTGACAGTTGGAAATTATTTTTTGAATAATTTACTATAGAAAAGGCAATCCCTGGCGCAATTAAAATTTGTGACAGTTGAAAATTATTTTTTGAATAATTTACTATATAAAAGGCAATCCCTGGCGCACATAAAATTTGCGACAGTATAAAATTAGTTTTTGAAAAATTTACTATAGAAAAGGCAATCCCTGGGATATTTAAAATTTGCGACAGTATAAAATTAGTTTTTGAATAATTTACTATATAAAAGGCAATCCCTGGCGTAATTAAAATTTGCGACAGTATAAAATTATTTTTTGAATAATTTACTATATAAAAGGCAATCCCTGGCGCAGTTAAAATTTGCGACAGTAGAAAATTATTTTTTGAATAATTTACTATAGAAAAGGCAATCCCTGGCGCAATTAAAATTTGCGACAGTATAAAATTAGTTTTTGAAAAATTTACTATATAAAAGGCAATCCCTGGCGCAATTAAAATTTGTGACAGTTGAAAATTATTTTTTGAATAATTTACTGTAGAAAAGGCAATCCCTGGCGCAATTAAAATTTGCGACAGTAGAAAATTAGTTTTTGAATAATTTACTATAGAAAAGGCAATCCCTGGCGCAATTAAAATTTGTGACAGTATAAAATTATTTTTTGAATAATTTACTGTAGAAAAGGCAATCCCTGGCGTAATTAAAATTTGCGACAGTATAAAATTAGTTTTTGAAAAATTTACTATATAAAAGGCAATCCCTGGCGTAATTAAAATTTGTGACAGTTGAAAATTATTTTTTGAATAATTTACTGTAGAAAAGGCAATCCCTGGCGCAATTAAAATTTGCGACAGTATAAAATTATTTTTTGAATAATTTACTGTAGAAAAGGCAATCCCTGGCGTAATTAAAATTTGCGACAGTATAAAATTATTTTTTGAATAATTTACTATATAAAAGGCAATCCCTGGCGCAATTAAAATTTGCGACAGTAGAAAATTATTTTTTGAATAATTTACTATAGAAAAGGCAATCCCTGGCGCAATTAAAATTTGCGACAGTATAAAATTAGTTTTTGAAAAATTTACTATAGAAAAGGCAATCCCTGGCGTAATTAAAATTTGCGACAGTTGAAAATTATTTTTTGAATAATTTACTATAGAAAAGGCAATCCCTGGCGCAATTAAAATTTGCGACAGTAGAAAATTAGTTTTTGAAAAATTTACTATATAAAAGGCAATCCCTGGCGTAATTAAAATTTGCGACAGTAGAAAATTAGTTTTTGAAAAATTTACTATAGAAAAGGCAATCCCTGGCGCAATTAAAATTTGCGACAGTAGAAAATTAGTTTTTGAATAATTTACTATAGAAAAGTCAATCCCTGGCGCAATTAAAATTTGCGACAGTAGAAAATTATTTTTTGAATAATTTACTATAGAAAAGGCAATCCCTGGCGCACATAAAATTTGCGACAGTATAAAATTATTTTTTGAATAATTTACTATAGAAAAGGCAATCCCTGGCGTAATTAAAATTTGTGACAGTATAAAATTAGTTTTTGAAAAATTTACTATATAAAAGGCAATCCCTGGCGCAATTAAAATTTGCGACAGTAGAAAATTATTTTTTGAATAATTTACTATAGAAAAGGCAATCCCTGGCGCAATTAAAATTTGCGACAGTATAAAATTAGTTTTTGAAAAATTTACTATATAAAAGGCAATCCCTGGCGCAATTAAAATTTGCGACAGTAGAAAATTATTTTTTGAATAATTTACTATAGAAAAGGCAATCCCTGGCGCAATTAAAATTTGCGACAGTATAAAATTAGTTTTTGAAAAATTTACTATATAAAAGGCAATCCCTGGCGCAATTAAAATTTGTGACAGTTGAAAATTATTTTTTGAATAATTTACTGTAGAAAAGGCAATCCCTGGCGCAATTAAAATTTGCGACAGTAGAAAATTAGTTTTTGAATAATTTACTATAGAAAAGGCAATCCCTGGCGCAATTAAAATTTGTGACAGTATAAAATTATTTTTTGAATAATTTACTGTAGAAAAGGCAATCCCTGGCGTAATTAAAATTTGCGACAGTATAAAATTAGTTTTTGAAAAATTTACTATATAAAAGGCAATCCCTGGCGTAATTAAAATTTGTGACAGTTGAAAATTATTTTTTGAATAATTTACTGTAGAAAAGGCAATCCCTGGCGCAATTAAAATTTGCGACAGTATAAAATTATTTTTTGAATAATTTACTGTAGAAAAGGCAATCCCTGGCGTAATTAAAATTTGCGACAGTATAAAATTATTTTTTGAATAATTTACTATATAAAAGGCAATCCCTGGCGCAATTAAAATTTGCGACAGTAGAAAATTATTTTTTGAATAATTTACTATAGAAAAGGCAATCCCTGGCGCAATTAAAATTTGCGACAGTATAAAATTAGTTTTTGAAAAATTTACTATATAAAAGGCAATCCCTGGCGCAATTAAAATTTGTGACAGTATAAAATTATTTTTTGAATAATTTACTGTAGAAAAGGCAATCCCTGGCGTAATTAAAATTTGCGACAGTATAAAATTATTTTTTGAATAATTTACTATATAAAAGGCAATCCCTGGCGCAATTAAAATTTGCGACAGTAGAAAATTATTTTTTGAATAATTTACTATAGAAAAGGCAATCCCTGGCGCAATTAAAATTTGCGACAGTATAAAATTAGTTTTTGAAAAATTTACTATATAAAAGGCAATCCCTGGCGCAATTAAAATTTGTGACAGTATAAAATTATTTTTTGAATAATTTACTGTAGAAAAGGCAATCCCTGGCGCAATTAAAATTTGCGACAGTATAAAATTAGTTTTTGAAAAATTTACTATAGAAAAGGCAATCCCTGGCGTAATTAAAATTTGCGACAGTTGAAAATTATTTTTTGAATAATTTACTATAGAAAAGGCAATCCCTGGCGCAATTAAAATTTGCGACAGTAGAAAATTAGTTTTTGAAAAATTTACTATATAAAAGGCAATCCCTGGCGTAATTAAAATTTGCGACAGTAGAAAATTAGTTTTTGAAAAATTTACTATAGAAAAGGCAATCCCTGGCGCAATTAAAATTTGCGACAGTAGAAAATTAGTTTTTGAATAATTTACTATAGAAAAGTCAATCCCTGGCGCAATTAAAATTTGCGACAGTAGAAAATTATTTTTTGAATAATTTACTATAGAAAAGGCAATCCCTGGCGTAATTAAAATTTGTGACAATATAAAATTATTTTTTGAATAATTTACTGTAGAAAAGGCAATCCCTGGCGCAATTAAAATTTGCGACAGTATAAAATTATTTTTTGAATAATTTACTATAGAAAAGGCAATCCCTGGCGTAATTAAAATTTGCGACAGTATAAAATTATTTTTTGAATAATTTACTATATAAAAGGCAATCCCTGGCGCAATTAAAATTTGCGACAGTAGAAAATTATTTTTTGAATAATTTACTATAGAAAAGGCAATCCCTGGCGCAATTAAAATTTGCGACAGTATAAAATTAGTTTTTGAAAAATTTACTATATAAAAGGCAATCCCTGGCGCAATTAAAATTTGTGACAGTTGAAAATTATTTTTTGAATAATTTACTGTAGAAAAGGCAATCCCTGGCGCAATTAAAATTTGCGACAGTAGAAAATTAGTTTTTGAATAATTTACTATAGAAAAGGCAATCCCTGGCGCAATTAAAATTTGTGACAGTATAAAATTATTTTTTGAATAATTTACTGTAGAAAAGGCAATCCCTGGCGTAATTAAAATTTGCGACAGTATAAAATTAGTTTTTGAAAAATTTACTATATAAAAGGCAATCCCTGGCGTAATTAAAATTTGTGACAGTTGAAAATTATTTTTTGAATAATTTACTGTAGAAAAGGCAATCCCTGGCGCAATTAAAATTTGCGACAGTATAAAATTATTTTTTGAATAATTTACTGTAGAAAAGGCAATCCCTGGCGTAATTAAAATTTGCGACAGTATAAAATTATTTTTTGAATAATTTACTATATAAAAGGCAATCCCTGGCGCAATTAAAATTTGCGACAGTAGAAAATTATTTTTTGAATAATTTACTATAGAAAAGGCAATCCCTGGCGCAATTAAAATTTGCGACAGTATAAAATTAGTTTTTGAAAAATTTACTATAGAAAAGGCAATCCCTGGCGTAATTAAAATTTGCGACAGTTGAAAATTATTTTTTGAATAATTTACTATAGAAAAGGCAATCCCTGGCGCAATTAAAATTTGCGACAGTAGAAAATTAGTTTTTGAAAAATTTACTATATAAAAGGCAATCCCTGGCGTAATTAAAATTTGCGACAGTAGAAAATTAGTTTTTGAAAAATTTACTATAGAAAAGGCAATCCCTGGCGCAATTAAAATTTGCGACAGTAGAAAATTAGTTTTTGAATAATTTACTATAGAAAAGTCAATCCCTGGCGCAATTAAAATTTGCGACAGTAGAAAATTATTTTTTGAATAATTTACTATAGAAAAGGCAATCCCTGGCGCACATAAAATTTGCGACAGTATAAAATTATTTTTTGAATAATTTACTATAGAAAAGGCAATCCCTGGCGTAATTAAAATTTGTGACAGTATAAAATTAGTTTTTGAAAAATTTACTATATAAAAGGCAATCCCTGGCGCAATTAAAATTTGCGACAGTAGAAAATTATTTTTTGAATAATTTACTATAGAAAAGGCAATCCCTGGCGCAATTAAAATTTGCGACAGTATAAAATTAGTTTTTGAAAAATTTACTATATAAAAGGCAATCCCTGGCGCAATTAAAATTTGCGACAGTAGAAAATTATTTTTTGAATAATTTACTATAGAAAAGGCAATCCCTGGCGCAATTAAAATTTGCGACAGTATAAAATTAGTTTTTGAAAAATTTACTATATGAAAGGCAATCCCTGGCGCAATTAAAATTTGTGACAGTATAAAATTATTTTTTGAATAATTTACTATAGAAAAGGCAATCCCTGGCGCAATTAAAATTTGTGACAGTATAAAATTATTTTTTGAATAATTTACTATAGAAAATTCAATCCCTGGGATATTTAAAATTTGTGACAGTATAAAATTATTTTTTGAAAAATTTACTGTAGAAAAGGCAATCCCTGGCGTAATTAAAATTTGCGACAGTATAAAATTATTTTTTGAATAATTTACTATAGAAAAGGCAATCCCTGGCGCAATTAAAATTTGCGACAGTATAAAATTAGTTTTTGAAAAATTTACTGTAGAAAAGGCAATCCCTGGCGCAATTAAAATTTGCGACAGTAGAAAATTATTTTTTGAATAATTTACTGTAGAAAAGGCAATCCCTGGGATATTTAAAATTTGCGACAGTATAAAATTATTTTTTGAATAATTTACTATAGAAAAGGCAATCCCTGGCGCACATAAAATTTGCGACAGTATAAAATTAGTTTTTGAAAAATTTACTATAGAAAAGGCAATCCCTGGCGCACATAAAATTTGCGACAGTATAAAATTAGTTTTTGAAAAATTTACTGTAGAAAAGGCAATCCCTGGGATATTTAAAATTTGCGACAGTATAAAATTATTTTTTGAATAATTTACTATAGAAAAGGCAATCCCTGGCGCACATAAAATTTGCGACAGTATAAAATTAGTTTTTGAAAAATTTACTGTAGAAAAGGCAATCCCTGGCGCAATTAAAATTTGCGACAGTATAAAATTAGTTTTTGAAAAATTTACTATAGAAAAGGCAATCCCTGGCGCACATAAAATTTGCGACAGTATAAAATTAGTTTTTGAAAAATTTACTATAGAAAAGGCAATCCCTGGCGCAATTAAAATTTGCGACAGTATAAAATTAGTTTTTGAATAATTTACTATAGAAAAGGCAATCCCTGGCGCAATTAAAATTTGTGACAGTTGAAAATTATTTTTTGAATAATTTACTATAGAAAAGGCAATCCCTGGCGCACATAAAATTTGCGACAGTATAAAATTAGTTTTTGAATAATTTACTATAGAAAAGGCAATCCCTGGCGCAATTAAAATTTGCGACAGTAGAAAATTATTTTTTGAATAATTTACTGTAGAAAAGGCAATCCCTGGCGCAATTAAAATTTGTGACAGTTGAAAATTATTTTTTGAATAATTTACTATAGAAAAGGCAATCCCTGGCGCAATTAAAATTTGCGACAGTATAAAATTAGTTTTTGAAAAATTTACTATAGAAAAGGCAATCCCTGGCGCAATTAAAATTTGCGACAGTATAAAATTAGTTTTTGAATAATTTACTATAGAAAAGGCAATCCCTGGCGCAATTAAAATTTGTGACAGTTGAAAATTATTTTTTGAATAATTTACTATAGAAAAGGCAATCCCTGGCGCAATTAAAATTTGTGACAGTTGAAAATTATTTTTTGAATAATTTACTATAGAAAAGGCAATCCCTGGGATATTTAAAATTTGTGACAGTATAAAATTATTTTTTGAATAATTTACTATATAAAAGGCAATCCCTGGCGCAATTAAAATTTGCGACAGTATAAAATTATTTTTTGAATAATTTACTATAGAAAAGGCAATCCCTGGCGCAATTAAAATTTGTGACAGTTGAAAATTATTTTTTGAATAATTTACTATAGAAAAGGCAATCCCTGGCGCAATTAAAATTTGCGACAGTATAAAATTAGTTTTTGAAAAATTTACTATAGAAAAGGCAATCCCTGGCGCAATTAAAATTTGCGACAGTATAAAATTAGTTTTTGAATAATTTACTATAGAAAAGGCAATCCCTGGCGCAATTAAAATTTGCGACAGTATAAAATTAGTTTTTGAAAAATTTACTATAGAAAAGGCAATCCCTGGCGCAATTAAAATTTGCGACAGTATAAAATTAGTTTTTGAATAATTTACTATAGAAAAGGCAATCCCTGGCGCAATTAAAATTTGTGACAGTTGAAAATTATTTTTTGAATAATTTACTATAGAAAAGGCAATCCCTGGCGCAATTAAAATTTGTGACAGTTGAAAATTATTTTTTGAATAATTTACTATAGAAAAGGCAATCCCTGGGATATTTAAAATTTGTGACAGTATAAAATTATTTTTTGAATAATTTACTATATAAAAGGCAATCCCTGGCGCAATTAAAATTTGCGACAGTATAAAATTATTTTTTGAATAATTTACTATAGAAAAGGCAATCCCTGGCGCAATTAAAATTTGTGACAGTTGAAAATTATTTTTTGAATAATTTACTATAGAAAAGGCAATCCCTGGCGCAATTAAAATTTGCGACAGTATAAAATTAGTTTTTGAAAAATTTACTATAGAAAAGGCAATCCCTGGCGCAATTAAAATTTGCGACAGTATAAAATTAGTTTTTGAATAATTTACTATAGAAAAGGCAATCCCTGGCGCAATTAAAATTTGCGACAGTATAAAATTAGTTTTTGAAAAATTTACTATATAAAAGGCAATCCCTGGCGTAATTAAAATTTGTGACAGTTGAAAATTATTTTTTGAATAATTTACTATAGAAAAGGCAATCCCTGGCGCAATTAAAATTTGTGACAGTTGAAAATTATTTTTTGAATAATTTACTATAGAAAAGGCAATCCCTGGCGCAATTAAAATTTGTGAAGTTGAAAATTATTTTTTGAATAATTTACTATAGAAAAGGCAATCCCTGGGATATTTAAAATTTGCGACAGTATAAAATTATTTTTTGAATAATTTACTATAGAAAAGGCAATCCCTGGCGCAATTAAAATTTGCGACAGTATAAAATTAGTTTTTGAATAATTTACTATATAAAAGGCAATCCCTGGCGCAATTAAAATTTGTGACAGTTGAAAATTATTTTTTGAATAATTTACTATAGAAAAGGCAATCCCTGGGATATTTAAAATTTGCGACAGTATAAAATTATTTTTTGAATAATTTACTATAGAAAAGGCAATCCCTGGCGCACATAAAATTTGCGACAGTATAAAATTATTTTTTGAATAATTTACTATAGAAAAGGCAATCCCTGGCGCAATTAAAATTTGCGACAGTATAAAATTATTTTTTGAATAATTTACTGTAGAAAAGGCAATCCCTGGCGCAATTAAAATTTGCGACAGTATAAAATTAGTTTTTGAATAATTTACTATATAAAAGGCAATCCCTGGCGCAATTAAAATTTGTGACAGTTGAAAATTATTTTTTGAATAATTTACTATAGAAAAGGCAATCCCTGGCGCACATAAAATTTGCGACAGTATAAAATTAGTTTTTGAATAATTTACTATAGAAAAGGCAATCCCTGGCGTAATTAAAATTTGCGACAGTATAAAATTAGTTTTTGAATAATTTACTATAGAAAAGGCAATCCCTGGCGCAATTAAAATTTGTGACAGTTGAAAATTATTTTTTGAATAATTTACTATAGAAAAGGCAATCCCTGGCGCAATTAAAATTTGCGACAGTATAAAATTAGTTTTTGAAAAATTTACTATAGAAAAGGCAATCCCTGGCGCAATTAAAATTTGCGACAGTATAAAATTAGTTTTTGAATAATTTACTATAGAAAAGGCAATCCCTGGCGCAATTAAATTTTGTGACAGTTGAAAATTATTTTTTGAATAATTTACTATAGAAAAGGCAATCCCTGGCGCAATTAAAATTTGTGACAGTTGAAAATTATTTTTTGAATAATTTACTATAGAAAAGGCAATCCCTGGGATATTTAAAATTTGTGACAGTATAAAATTATTTTTTGAATAATTTACTATATAAAAGGCAATCCCTGGCGCAATTAAAATTTGCGACAGTATAAAATTATTTTTTGAATAATTTACTATAGAAAAGGCAATCCCTGGCGCAATTAAAATTTGTGAGAGTTGAAAATTATTTTTTGAATAATTTACTATAGAAAAGGCAATCCCTGGCGCAATTAAAATTTGCGACAGTATAAAATTAGTTTTTGAATAATTTACTATATAAAAGGCAATCCCTGGCGCAATTAAAATTTGTGACAGTTGAAAATTATTTTTTGAATAATTTACTATAGAAAAGGCAATCCCTGGGATATTTAAAATTTGCGACAGTATAAAATTATTTTTTGAATAATTTACTATAGAAAAGGCAATCCCTGGCGCACATAAAATTTGCGACAGTATAAAATTATTTTTTGAATAATTTACTATAGAAAAGGCAATCCCTGGCGCAATTAAAATTTGCGACAGTATAAAATTATTTTTTGAATAATTTACTGTAGAAAAGGCAATCCCTGGCGCAATTAAAATTTGCGACAGTATAAAATTAGTTTTTGAATAATTTACTATATAAAAGGCAATCCCTGGCGCAATTAAAATTTGTGACAGTTGAAAATTATTTTTTGAATAATTTACTATAGAAAAGGCAATCCCTGGGATATTTAAAATTTGCGACAGTATAAAATTATTTTTTGAAAAATTTACTATAGAAAAGGCAATCCCTGGCGCAATTAAAATTGCGACAGTATAAAATTAGTTTTTGAATAATTTACTATAGAAAAGGCAATCCCTGGCGCAATTAAAATTTGTGACAGTTGAAAATTATTTTTTGAATAATTTACTATAGAAAAGGCAATCCCTGGCGCACATAAAATTTGCGACAGTATAAAATTAGTTTTTGAATAATTTACTATAGAAAAGGCAATCCCTGGCGCAATTAAAATTTGCGACAGTAGAAAATTATTTTTTGAATAATTTACTGTAGAAAAGGCAATCCCTGGCGCAATTAAAATTTGTGACAGTTGAAAATTATTTTTTGAATAATTTACTATAGAAAAGGCAATCCCTGGCGCAATTAAAATTTGCGACAGTATAAAATTAGTTTTTGAAAAATTTACTATAGAAAAGGCAATCCCTGGCGCAATTAAAATTTGCGACAGTATAAAATTAGTTTTTGAATAATTTACTATAGAAAAGGCAATCCCTGGCGCAATTAAAATTTGCGACAGTATAAAATTAGTTTTTGAATAATTTACTATAGAAAAGGCAATCCCTGGCGCAATTAAAATTTGCGACAGTAGAAAATTATTTTTTGAATAATTTACTGTAGAAAAGGCAATCCTGGCGTAATTAAAATTTGCGACAGTATAAAATTATTTTTTGAATAATTTACTATAGAAAAGGCAATCCCTGGCGCAATTAAAATTTGCGACAGTATAAAATTAGTTTTTGAATAATTTACTATAGAAAAGGCAATCCCTGGCGCAATTAAATTTGCGACAGTAGAAAATTATTCTTTGAATAATTTACTATAGAAAAGGCAATCCCTGGCGCAATTAAAATTTGTGACAGTATAAAATTATTTTTTGAATAATTTACTGTAGAAAAGGCAATCCCTGGCGTAATTAAAATTTGCGACAGTATAAAATTAGTTTTTGAATAATTTACTATAGAAAAGGCAATCCCTGGGATATTTAAAATTTGCGACAGTATAAAATTATTTTTTGAATAATTTACTATAGAAAAGGCAATCCCTGGCGCACATAAAATATGTGACAGTTGAAAATTAGTTTTTGAAAAATTTACTGTAGAAAAGGCAATCCCTGGCGCAATTAAAATTTGCGACAGTAGAAAATTATTTTTTGAATAATTTACTATAGAAAAGGCAATCCTGGCGTAATTAAAATTTGCGACAGTATAAAATTAGTTTTTGAATAATTTACTATAGAAAAGGCAATCCCTGGCGTAATTAAAATTTGCGACAGTATAAAATTAGTTTTTGAATAATTTACTATAGAAAAGGCAATCCCTGGCGCAATTAAAATTTGTGACAGTTGAAAATTAGTTTTTGAAAAATTTACTGTAGAAAAGGCAATCCCTGGCGCAATTAAAATTTGCGACAGTAGAAAATTATTTTTTGAATAATTTACTATAGAAAAGGCAATCCCTGGCGTAATTAAAATTTGCGACAGTATAAAATTAGTTTTTGAATAATTTACTATAGAAAAGGCAATCCCTGGCGTAATTAAAATTTGCGACAGTATAAAATTAGTTTTTGAATAATTTACTATAGAAAAGGCAATCCCTGGCGCAATTAAAATTTGCGACAGTAGAAAAATTATTTTTTGAATAATTTACTATAGAAAAGGCAATCCCTGGCGCAATTAAAATTTGCGACAGTATAAAATTATTTTTTGAATAATTTACTATAGAAAAGGCAATCCCTGGCGCAATTAAAATTTGTGACAGTTGAAAATTATTTTTTGAATAATTTACTATAGAAAAGGCAATCCCTGGCGCAATTAAAATTTGCGACAGTATAAAATTAGTTTTGAAAAATTTACTATAGAAAAGGCAATCCCTGGCGCAATTAAAATTTGCGACAGTATAAAATTAGTTTTTGAATAATTTACTATAGAAAAGGCAATCCCTGGCGCAATTAAAATTTGCGACAGTATAAAATTAGTTTTGAAAAATTTACTATATAAAAGGCAATCCCTGGCGTAATTAAAATTTGTGACAGTTGAAAATTATTTTTTGAATAATTTACTATAGAAAAGGCAATCCCTGGCGCAATTAAAATTTGTGACAGTAGAAAATTAGTTTTGAATAATTTACTGTAGAAAAGGCAATCCCTGGGATATTTAAAATTTGCGACAGTAGAAAATTATTTTTTGAATAATTTACTGTAGAAAAGGCAATCCCTGGATATTTAAAATTTGCGACAGTATAAAATTATTTTTTGAATAATTTACTGTAGAAAAGGCAATCCCTGGCGCACATAAAATTTGTGACAGTTGAAAATTATTTTTTGAATAATTTACTATAGAAAAGGCAATCCCTGGCGCACATAAAATTTGCGACAGTATAAAATTAGTTTTTGAATAATTTACTATAGAAAAGGCAATCCCTGGGATATTTAAAATTTGCGACAGTAGAAAATTATTTTTTGAATAATTTACTATAGAAAAGGCAATCCCTGGCGCACATAAAATTTGCGACAGTAAAAAATTATTTTTGAAAAATTTACTGTAGAAAAGGCAATCCCTGGGATATTTAAAATTTGCGACAGTAGAAAATTAGTTTTTGAATAATTTACTGTAGAAAAGGCAATCCCTGGGATATTTAAAATTTGCGACAGTATAAAATTAGTTTTTGAATAATTTACTATAGAAAAGGCAATCCCTGGCGCACATAAAATTTGCGACAGTATAAAATTAGTTTTTGAAAAATTTACTATATAAAAGGTAATCCCTGGCGCAATTAAAATTTGTGACAGTTGAAAATTATTTTTTGAATAATTTACTATAGAAAAGGCAATCCCTGGGATATTTAAAATTTGCGACAGTAGAAAATTATTTTTTGAATAATTTACTGTAGAAAAGGCAATCCCTGGGATATTTAAAATTTGCGACAGTATAAAATTATTTTTTGAATAATTTACTGTAGAAAAGGCAATCCCTGGCGCAATTAAAATTTGTGACAGTAGAAAATTATTTTTTGAATAATTTACTGTAGAAAAGGCAATCCCTGGATATTTAAAATTTGCGACAGTAGAAAATTATTTTTTGAATAATTTACTATAGAAAAGGCAATCCCTGGCGCACATAAAATTTGCGACAGTATAAAATTAGTTTTTGAATAATTTACTATAGAAAAGGCAATCCCTGGGATATTTAAAATTTGCGACAGTATAAAATTATTTTTTGAATAATTTACTATAGAAAAGGCAATCCCTGGCGCACATAAAATTTGTGACAGTTGAAAATTAGTTTTTGAAAAATTTACTGTAGAAAAGGCAATCCCTGGCGCAATTAAAATTTGCGACAGTAGAAAATTATTTTTTGAATAATTTACTATAGAAAAGGCAATCCCTGCGTAATTAAAATTTGCGACAGTATAAAATTAGTTTTTGAATAATTTACTATAGAAAAGGCAATCCCTGGCGTAATTAAAATTTGCGACAGTATAAAATTAGTTTTTGAATAATTTACTATAGAAAAGGCAATCCCTGGCGCAATTACAATTTGTGACAGTTGAAAATTAGTTTTTGAAAAATTTACTGTAGAAAAGGCAATCCCTGGCGCAATTAAAATTTGCGACAGTAGAAAATTATTTTTTGAATAATTTACTATAGAAAAGGCAATCCCTGGCGTAATTAAAATTTGCGACAGTATAAAATTAGTTTTTGAATAATTTACTATAGAAAAGGCAATCCCTGGCGTAATTAAAATTTGCGACAGTATAAAATTAGTTTTTGAATAATTTACTATAGAAAAGGCAATCCCTGGCGCAATTAAAATTTGCGACAGTAGAAAATTATTTTTTGAATAATTTACTATAGAAAAGGCAATCCCTGGCGCAATTAAAATTTGCGACAGTATAAAATTATTTTTTGAATAATTTACTATAGAAAAGGCAATCCCTGGCGCAATTAAAATTTGTGACAGTTGAAAATTATTTTTTGAATAATTTACTATAGAAAAGGCAATCCCTGGCGCAATTAAAATTTGCGACAGTATAAAATTAGTTTTTGAAAAATTTACTATAGAAAAGGCAATCCCTGGCGCAATTAAAATTTGCGACAGTATAAAATTAGTTTTTGAATAATTTACTATAGAAAAGGCAATCCCTGGCGCAATTAAAATTTGCGACAGTATAAAATTAGTTTTTGAAAAATTTACTATATAAAAGGCAATCCCTGGCGTAATTAAAATTTGTGACAGTTGAAAATTATTTTTTGAATAATTTACTATAGAAAAGGCAATCCCTGGCGCAA
The DNA here is from genome assembly GCA_963930735.1 of Dioctria linearis. Classification (NCBI taxonomy): domain Eukaryota; kingdom Metazoa; phylum Arthropoda; class Insecta; order Diptera; family Asilidae; genus Dioctria; species Dioctria linearis. The sequence goes on from CAWVNZ010001989.1 coordinate 141,497, forward strand.
TTAAAATTTGTGACAGTAGAAAATTAGTTTTTGAATAATTTACTGTAGAAAAGGCAATCCCTGGGATATTTAAAATTTGCGACAGTAGAAAATTATTTTTTGAATAATTTACTATAGAAAAGGCAATCCCTGGCGCAATTAAAATTTGCGACAGTATAAAATTATTTTTTGAATAATTTACTATAGAAAAGGCAATCCCTGGCGCAATTAAAATTTGCGACAGTAGAAAATTATTTTTTGAATAATTTACTATAGAAAAGGCAATCCCTGGGATATTTAAAATTTGCGACAGTATAAAATTATTTTTTGAATAATTTACTATAGAAAAGGCAATCCCTGGCGCAATTAAAATTTGCGACAGTATAAAATTAGTTTTTGAAAAATTTACTATATAAAAGGCAATCCCTGGCGTAATTAAAATTTGTGACAGTTGAAAATTATTTTTTGAATAATTTACTATAGAAAAGGCAATCCCTGGCGCAATTAAAATTTGTGACAGTAGAAAATTAGTTTTTGAATAATTTACTGTAGAAAAGGCAATCCCTGGGATATTTAAAATTTGCGACAGTAGAAAATTATTTTTTGAATAATTTACTATAGAAAAGGCAATCCCTGGCGCAATTAAAATTTGCGACAGTATAAAATTATTTTTTGAATAATTTACTGTAGAAAAGGCAATCCCTGGCGCAATTAAAATTTGCGACAGTATAAAATTAGTTTTTGAATAATTTACTGTAGAAAAGGCAATCCCTGGCGTAATTAAAATTTGCGACAGTATAAAATTAGTTTTTGAATAATTTACTATAGAAAAGGCAATCCCTGGCGCAATTAAAATTTGCGACAGTATAAAATTAGTTTTTGAATAATTTACTATATAAAAGGCAATCCCTGGCGCAATTAAAATTTGTGACAGTTGAAAATTAGTTTTTGAAAAATTTACTGTAGAAAAGGCAATCCCTGGCGCAATTAAAATTTGCGACAGTAGAAAATTATTTTTTGAATAATTTACTATAGAAAAGGCAATCCCTGGCGTAATTAAAATTTGCGACAGTATAAAATTAGTTTTTGAATAATTTACTATAGAAAAGGCAATCCCTGGCGTAATTAAAATTTGCGACAGTATAAAATTAGTTTTTGAATAATTTACTATAGAAAAGGCAATCCCTGGCGCAATTAAAATTTGTGACAGTTGAAAATTAGTTTTTGAAAAATTTACTGTAGAAAAGGCAATCCCTGGCGCAATTAAAATTTGCGACAGTAGAAAATTATTTTTTGAATAATTTACTATAGAAAAGGCAATCCCTGGCGCACATAAAATTTGCGACAGTAGAAAATTATTTTTTGAATAATTTACTATAGAAAAGGCAATCCCTGGCGCAATTAAAATTTGCGACAGTATAAAATTATTTTTTGAATAATTTACTATAGAAAAGGCAATCCCTGGCGCAATTAAAATTTGTGACAGTTGAAAATTATTTTTTGAATAATTTACTATAGAAAAGGCAATCCCTGGCGCAATTAAAATTTGCGACAGTATAAAATTAGTTTTTGAAAAATTTACTATAGAAAAGGCAATCCCTGGCGCAATTAAATTTGCGACAGTATAAAATTAGTTTTTGAATAATTTACTATAGAAAAGGCAATCCCTGGCGCAATTAAAATTTGCGACAGTATAAAATTAGTTTTTGAAAAATTTACTATATAAAAGGCAATCCCTGGCGTAATTAAAATTTGTGACAGTTGAAAATTATTTTTTGAATAATTTACTATAGAAAAGGCAATCCCTGGCGTAATTAAAATTTGCGACAGTATAAAATTATTTTTTGAATAATTTACTGTAGAAAAGGCAATCCCTGGCGCAATTAAAATTTGCGACAGTATAAAATTAGTTTTTGAAAAATTTACTATATAAAAGGCAATCCCTGGCGTAATTAAAATTTGCGACAGTATAAAATTAGTTTTTGAATAATTTACTGTAGAAAAGGCAATCCCTGGGATATTTAAAATTTGCGACAGTAGAAAATTATTTTTTGAATAATTTACTATAGAAAAGGCAATCCCTGGGATATTTAAAATTTGTGACAGTATAAAATTAGTTTTTGAATAATTTACTATAGAAAAGGCAATCCCTGGCGAAATTAAAATTTGCGACAGTATAAAATTAGTTTTTGAATAATTTACTATAGAAAAGGCAATCCCTGGCGTAATTAAAATTTGTGACAGTTGAAAATTATTTTTCGAATAATTTACTATAGAAAAGGCAATCCCTGGCGCAATTAAAATTTGCGACAGTATAAAATTATTTTTTGAATAATTTACTATAGAAAAGGCAATCCCTGGCGCACATAAAATTTGCGACAGTATAAAATTAGTTTTTGAATAATTTACTGTAGAAAAGGCAATCCCTGGGATATTTAAAATTTGCGACAGTAGAAAATTATTTTTTGAATAATTTACTATAGAAAAGGCAATCCCTGGCGCAATTAAAATTTGCGACAGTAGAAAATTATTTTTTGAATAATTTACTATAGAAAAGGCAATCCCTGGCGCAATTAAAATTTGCGACAGTATAAAATTAGTTTTTGAATAATTTACTATAGAAAAGGCAATCCCTGGCGCAATTAAAATTTGCGACAGTAGAAAATTATTTTTTGAATAATTTACTATAGAAAAGGCAATCCCTGGCGCAATTAAAATTTGCGACAGTATAAAATTAGTTTTTGAATAATTTACTATAGAAAAGGCAATCCCTGGCGCAATTAAAATTTGCGACAGTATAAAATTAGTTTTTGAATAATTTACTATATAAAAGGCAATCCCTGGCGCAATTAAAATTTGTGACAGTTGAAAATTAGTTTTTGAAAAATTTACTGTAGAAAAGGCAATCCCTGGCGCAATTAAAATTTGCGACAGTAGAAATTATTTTTTGAATAATTTACTATAGAAAAGGCAATCCCTGGCGTAATTAAAATTTGCGACAGTATAAAATTAGTTTTTGAATAATTTACTATAGAAAAGGCAATCCCTGGCGTAATTAAAATTTGCGACAGTATAAAATTAGTTTTTGAATAATTTACTATAGAAAAGGCAATCCCTGGCGCAATTAAATTTTGTGACAGTTGAAAATTAGTTTTTGAAAAATTTACTGTAGAAAAGGCAATCCCTGGCGCAATTAAAATTTGCGACAGTAGAAAATTATTTTTTGAATAATTTACTATAGAAAAGGCAATCCCTGGCGCACATAAAATTTGCGACAGTATAAAATTATTTTTGAATAATTTACTGTAGAAAAGGCAATCCCTGGCGCAATTAAAATTTGCGACAGTATAAAATTAGTTTTTGAATAATTTACTGTAGAAAAGGCAATCCCTGGCGTAATTAAAATTTGCGACAGTATAAAATTAGTTTTTGAATAATTTACTATAGAAAAGGCAATCCCTGGCGCAATTAAAATTTGCGACAGTATAAAATTAGTTTTTGAATAATTTACTATATAAAAGGCAATCCCTGGCGCAATTAAAATTTGTGACAGTTGAAAATTAGTTTTTGAAAAATTTACTGTAGAAAAGGCAATCCCTGGCGCAATTAAATTTGCGACAGTAGAAAATTATTTTTTGAATAATTTACTATAGAAAAGGCAATCCCTGGCGTAATTAAAATTTGCGACAGTATAAAATTAGTTTTTGAATAATTTACTATAGAAAAGGCAATCCCTGGCGTAATTAAAATTTGCGACAGTATAAAATTAGTTTTTGAATAATTTACTATAGAAAAGGCAATCCCTGGCGCAATTAAAATTTGTGACAGTTGAAAATTAGTTTTTGAAAAATTTACTGTAGAAAAGGCAATCCCTGGCGCAATTAAAATTTGCGACAGTAGAAAATTATTTTTGAATAATTTACTATAGAAAAGGCAATCCCTGGCGCACATAAAATTTGCGACAGTATAAAATTATTTTTTGAATAATTTACTATAGAAAAGGCAATCCCTGGCGCAATTAAAATTTGTGACAGTTGAAAATTAGTTTTTGAATAATTTACTATAGAAAAGGCAATCCCTGCGTAATTAAAATTTGCGACAGTATAAAATTAGTTTTTGAATAATTTACTATAGAAAAGGCAATCCCTGGCGCACATAAAATTTGTGACAGTTGAAAATTATTTTTTGAATAATTTACTATAGAAAAGGCAATCCCTGGCGCAATTATTAAAATTTGTGACAGTTGAAAATTATTTTTTGAATAATTTACTATAGAAAAGGCAATCCCTGGCGCACATAAAATTTGCGACAGTATAAAATTAGTTTTTGAATAATTTACTATAGAAAAGGCAATCCCTGGCGCAATTAAAATTTGCGACAGTATAAAATTATTTTTTGAATAATTTACTGTAGAAAAGGCAATCCCTGGCGCAATTAAAATTTGCGACAGTATAAAATTAGTTTTTGAATAATTTACTATATAAAAGGCAATCCCTGGCGTAATTAAAATTTGTGACAGTTGAAAATTATTTTTTGAATAATATACTATAGAAAAGGCAATCCCTGGGATATTTAAAATTTGCGACAGTATAAAATTATTTTTTGAATAATTTACTATAGAAAGGCAATCCCTGGCGCAATTAAAATTTGCGACAGTATAAAATTAGTTTTTGAATAATTTACTATAGAAAAGGCAATCCCTGGCGCAATTAAAATTTGTGACAGTTGAAAATTATTTTTTGAATAATTTACTGTAGAAAAGGCAATCCCTGGGATATTTAAAATTTGCGACAGTATAAAATTATTTTTTGAATAATTTACTATAGAAAAGGCAATCGCTGGCGCACATAAAATTTGCGACAGTATAAAATTAGTTTTTGAATAATTTACTATAGAAAAGGCAATCCCTGGCGCAATTAAAATTTGCGACAGTAGAAAATTATTTTTTGAATAATTTACTATAGAAAAGGCAATCCCTGGCGCACATAAAATTTGCGACAGTATAAAATTATTTTTTGAATAATTTACTATAGAAAAGGCAATCCCTGGCGCAATTAAAATTTGCGACAGTATAAAATTATTTTTTGAATAATTTACTATAGAAAAGGCAATCCCTGGGATATTTAAAATTTGCGACAGTATAAAATTAGTTTTTGAATAATTTACTATAGAAAAGGCAATCCCTGGCGCAATTAAAATTTGCGACAGTAGAAAATTATTTTTTGAATAATTTACTGTAGAAAAGGCAATCCCTGGCGTAATTAAAATTTGCGACAGTATAAAATTATTTTTTGAATAATTTACTATAGAAAAGGCAATCCCTGGCGCAATTAAAATTTGCGACAGTATAAAATTAGTTTTTGAATAATTTACTATAGAAAAGGCAATCCCTGGCGCAATTAAAATTTGCGACAGTAGAAAATTATTTTTGAATAATTTACTATAGAAAAGGCAATCCCTGGCGCAATTAAAATTTGTGACAGTATAAAATTATTTTTTGAATAATTTACTGTAGAAAAGGCAATCCCTGGCGTAATTAAAATTTGCGACAGTATAAAATTAGTTTTTGAATAATTTACTATAGAAAAGGCAATCCCTGGGATATTTAAAATTTGCGACAGTATAAAATTATTTTTTGAATAATTTACTATAGAAAAGGCAATCCCTGGCGCACATAAAATTTGCGACAGTATAAAATTATTTTTTGAATAATTTACTATAGAAGAGGCAATCCCTGGCGCACATAAAATTTGTGACAGTATAAAATTATTTTTTGAATAATTTACTGTAGAAAAGGCAATCCCTGGGATATTTAAAATTTGCGACAGTATAAAATTATTTTTTGAATAATTTACTATAGAAAAGGCAATCCCTGGCGCAATTAAAATTTGCGACAGTAGAAAATTATTTTTTGAATAATTTACTATAGAAAAGGCAATCCCTGGCGCAATTAAAATTTGCGACAGTATAAAATTATTTTTTGAATAATTTACTATAGAAAAGGCAATCCCTGGCGTAATTAAAATTTGCGACAGTATAAAATTAGTTTTTGAATAATTTACTATAGAAAAGGCAATCCCTGGCGCAATTAAAATTTGTGACAGTTGAAAATTATTTTTTGAATAATTTACTATAGAAAAGGCAATCCCTGGCGCAATTAAAATTTGTGACAGTTGAAAATTATTTTTTGAATAATTTACTATAGAAAAGGCAATCCCTGGCGCACATAAAATTTGCGACAGTATAAAATTAGTTTTTGAATAATTTACTATAGAAAAGGCAATCCCTGGCGCAATTAAAATTTGCGACAGTAGAAAATTATTTTTTGAATAATTTACTATAGAAAAGGCAATCCCTGGCGCAATTAAAATTTGCGACAGTATAAAATTAGTTTTTGAAAAATTTACTATATAAAAGGCAATCCCTGGCGTAATTAAAATTTGCGACAGTATAAAATTATTTTTTGAATAATTTACTATAGAAAAGGCAATCCCTGGCGCAATTAAAATTTGCGACAGTATAAAATTAGTTTTTGAAAAATTTACTATATAAAAGGCAATCCCTGGCGTAATTAAAATTTGTGACAGTTGAAAATTATTTTTTGAATAATTTACTATAGAAAAGGCAATCCCTGGCGCAATTAAAATTTGTGACAGTTGAAAATTATTTTTTGAATAATTTACTATATAAAAGGCAATCCCTGGCGTAATTAAAATTTGCGACAGTAGAAAATTATTTTTTGAATAATTTACTATAGAAAAGGCAATCCCTGGCGCAATTAAAATTTGCGACAGTATAAAATTAGTTTTTGAAAAATTTACTATATAAAAGGCAATCCCTGGCGTAATTAAAATTTGCGACAGTATAAAATTAGTTTTTGAAAAATTTACTGTAGAAAAGGCAATCCCTGGCGCAATTAAAATTTGCGACAGTAGAAAATTATTTTTTGAATAATTTACTGTAGAAAAGGCAATCCCTGGCGTAATTAAAATTTGCGACAGTATAAAATTATTTTTTGAATAATTTACTGTAGAAAAGGCAATCCCTGGCGCAATTAAAATTTGCGACAGTATAAAATTAGTTTTTGAAAAATTTACTATATAAAAGGCAATCCCTGGCGTAATTAAAATTTGCGACAGTATAAAATTAGTTTTTGAAAAATTTACTGTAGAAAAGGCAATCCCTGGCGCAATTAAAATTTGCGACAGTATAAAATTAGTTTTTGAAAAATTTACTATAGAAAAGGCAATCCCTGGCGCAATTAAAATTTGCGACAGTATAAAATTATTTTTTGAATAATTTACTGTAGAAAAGGCAATCCCTGGCGCAATTAAAATTTGTGACAGTAGAAAATTATTTTTTGAATAATTTACTATAGAAAAGGCAATCCCTGGCGCAATTAAAATTTGTGACAGTTGAAAATTATTTTTTGAATAATTTACTATAGAAAAGGCAATCCCTGGCGCAATTAAAATTTGCGACAGTATAAAATTAGTTTTTGAAAAATTTACTATAGAAAAGGCAATCCCTGGCGCAATTAAAATTTGCGACAGTAGAAAATTAGTTTTTGAATAATTTACTATAGAAAAGGCAATCCCTGGCGCAATTAAAATTTGTGACAGTTGAAAATTATTTTTTGAATAATTTACTATAGAAAAGGCAATCCCTGGCGCAATTAAAATTTGTGACAGTTGAAAATTATTTTTTGAATAATTTACTATAGAAAAGGCAATCCCTGGCGTAATTAAAATTTGCGACAGTATAAAATTAGTTTTTGAATAATTTACTATATAAAAGGCAATCCCTGGCGCACATAAAATTTGCGACAGTAGAAAATTAGTTTTTGAAAAATTTACTATATAAAAGGTAATCCCTGGCGTAATTAAAATTTGCGACAGTATAAAATTATTTTTTGAATAATTTACTATAGAAAAGGCAATCCCTGGCGCAATTAAAATTTGCGACAGTATAAAATTAGTTTTTGAAAAATTTACTATATAAAAGGCAATCCCTGGGATATTTAAAATTTGCGACAGTATAAAATTAGTTTTTGAATAATTTACTATAGAAAAGGCAATCCCTGGCGTAATTAAAATTTGCGACAGTATAAAATTAGTTTTTGAATAATTTACTATAGAAAAGGCAATCCCTGGCGCACATAAAATTTGTGACAGTTGAAAATTATTTTTTGAATAATTTACTATAGAAAAGGCAATCCCTGGCGCACATAAAATTTGCGACAGTATAAAATTAGTTTTTGAAAAATTTACTATATAAAAGGCAATCCCTGGCGCAATTAAAATTTGCGACAGTAGAAAATTAGTTTTTGAAAAATTTACTATATAAAAGGCAATCCCTGGCGTAATTAAAATTTGCGACAGTATAAAATTAGTTTTTGAATAATTTACTATAGAAAAGGCAATCCCTGGCGCACATAAAATTTGTGACAGTATAAAATTAGTTTTTGAATAATTTACTATAGAAAAGGCAATCCCTGGCGCAATTAAAATTTGTGACAGTTGAAAATTATTTTTTGAATAATTTACTATAGAAAAGGCAATCCCTGGCGCAATTAAAATTTGCGACAGTATAAAATTAGTTTTTGAAAAATTTACTATAGAAAAGGCAATCCCTGGCGCAATTAAAATTTGCGACAGTATAAAATTAGTTTTTGAAAAATTTACTATAGAAAAGGCAATCCCTGGCGCACATAAAATTTGCGACAGTATAAAATTAGTTTTTGAAAAATTTACTATATAAAAGGCAATCCCTGGCGTAATTAAAATTTGCGACAGTATAAAATTAGTTTTTGAATAATTTACTATAGAAAAGGCAATCCCTGGCGCAATTAAAATTTGTGACAGTTGAAAATTATTTTTTGAATAATTTACTATAGAAAAGGCAATCCCTGGCGCAATTAAAATTTGCGACAGTATAAAATTAGTTTTTGAAAAATTTACTATAGAAAAGGCAATCCCTGGCGCAATTAAAATTTGCGACAGTATAAAATTATTTTTTGAATAATTTACTGTAGAAAAGGCAATCCCTGGCGCAATTAAAATTTGTGACAGTAGAAAATTATTTTTTGAATAGTTTACTATAGAAAAGGCAATCCCTGGGATATTTAAAATTTGCGACAGTAGAAAATTATTTTTTGAATAATTTACTATAGAAAAGGCAATCCCTGGCGCAATTAAAATTTGTGACAGTATAAAATTAGTTTTTGAATAATTTACTATAGAAAAGGCAATCCCTGGCGCACATAAAATTTGCGACAGTTGAAAATTATTTTTTGAATAATTTACTATAGAAAAGGCAATCCCTGGCGCACATAAAATTTGCGACAGTTGAAAATTATTTTTTGAATAATTTACTATAGAAAAGGCAATCCCTGGCGCAATTAAAATTTGCGACAGTATAAAATTAGTTTTTGAATAATTTACTATAGAAAAGGCAATCCCTGGCGTAATTAAAATTTGTGACAGTATAAAATTAGTTTTTGAATAATTTACTATAGAAAAGGCAATCCCTGGGATATTTAAAATTTGCGACAGTAGAAAATTATTTTTTGAATAGTTTACTATAGAAAAGTCAATCCCTGGCGCAATTAAAATTTGCGACAGTATAAAATTATTTTTTGAATAATTTACTATAGAAAAGTCAATCCCTGGCGCAATTAAAATTTGTGACAGTTGAAAATTATTTTTTGAATAATTTACTGTAGAAAAGGCAATCCCTGGGATATTTAAAATTTGCGACAGTATAAAATTAGTTTTTGAATAATTTACTATATAAAAGGCAATCCCTGGCGCACATAAAATTTGCGACAGTAGAAAATTATTTTTTGAATAATTTACTATAGAAAAGGCAATCCCTGGCGCAATTAAAATTTGCGACAGTATAAAATTATTTTTTGAATAATTTACTATAGAAAAGGCAATCCCTGGGATATTTAAAATTTGCGACAGTAGAAAATTAGTTTTTGAATAATTTACTATAGAAAAGGCAATCCCTGGCGCAATTAAAATTTGCGACAGTAGAAAATTATTTTTTGAATAATTTACTATATAAAAGGCAATCCCTGGCGCAATTAAAATTTGTGACAGTTGAAAATTATTTTTTGAATAATTTACTATAGAAAAGGCAATCCCTGGCGCAATTAAAATTTGCGACAGTATAAAATTATTTTTTGAATAATTTACTATAGAAAAGGCAATCCCTGGCGCAATTAAAATTTGTGACAGTTGAAAATTATTTTTTGAATAATTTACTATATAAAAGGCAATCCCTGGCGCAATTAAAATTTGTGACAGTTGAAAATTATTTTTTGAATAATTTACTATAGAAAAGGCAATCCCTGGCGCACATAAAATTTGCGACAGTATAAAATTAGTTTTTGAATAATTTACTATAGAAAAGTCAATCCCTGGCGCACATAAAATTTGCGACAGTATAAAATTATTTTTTGAATAATTTACTGCAGAAAAGGCAATCCCTGGCGCAATTAAAATTTGCGACAGTATAAAATTATTTTTTGAATAATTTACTATAGAAAAGGCAATCCCTGGGATATTTAAAATTTGCGACAGTTGAAAATTATTTTTTGAATAATTTACTATAGAAAAGGTAATCCCTGGCGCACATAAAATTTGCGACAGTAGAAAATTAGTTTTTGAATAATTTACTATAGAAAAGGCAATCCCTGGCGCACATAAAATTTGTGACAGTATAAAATTAGTTTTTGAAAAATTTACTATATAAAAGGCAATCCCTGGCGTAATTAAAATTTGCGACAGTATAAAATTATTTTTTGAATAATTTACTATAGAAAAGGCAATCCCTGGCGTAATTAAAATTTGCGACAGTATAAAATTAGTTTTTGAATAATTTACTATAGAAAAGGCAATCCCTGGCGCAATTAAAATTTGTGACAGTTGAAAATTAGTTTTTGAATAATTTACTATATAAAAGGCAATCCCTGGGATATTTAAAATTTGCGACAGTAGAAAATTATTTTTTGAATAATTTACTATAGAAAAGGCAATCCCTGGCGCAATTAAAATTTGCGACAGTATAAAATTATTTTTTGAATAATTTACTATAGAAAAGGCAATCCCTGGGATATTTAAAATTTGCGACAGTTGAAAATTATTTTTTGAATAATTTACTATAGAAAAGGCAATCCCTGGCGCACATAAAATTTGCGACAGTAGAAAATTAGTTTTTGAATAATTTACTATAGAAAAGGCAATCCCTGGCGTAATTAAAATTTGCGACAGTATAAAATTAGTTTTTGAATAATTTACTATATAAAAGGCAATCCCTGGGATATTTAAAATTTGCGACAGTAGAAAATTATTTTTTGAATAATTTACTATAGAAAAGGCAATCCCTGGGATATTTAAAATTTGCGACAGTATAAAATTAGTTTTTGAAAAATTTACTATATAAAAGGCAATCCCTGGGATATTTAAAATTTGCGACAGTAGAAAATTATTTTTTGAATAATTTACTATAGAAAAGTCAATCCCTGGGATATTTAAAATTTGCGACAGTAGAAAATTATTTTTTGAATAATTTACTATAGAAAAGTCAATCCCTGGCGCAATTAAAATTTGTGACAGTGTAAAATTAGTTTTTGAATAATTTACTATAGAAAAGGCAATCCCTGGGATATTTAAAATTTGTGACAGTAGAAAATTATTTTTTGAATAATTTACTGTAGAAAAGGCAATCCCTGGCGCAATTAAAATTTGTGACAGTTGAAAATTATTTTTTGAATAATTTACTATAGAAAACGCAATCCCTGGCGCAATTAAAATTTGCGACAGTAGAAAATTAGTTTTTGAATAATTTACTATAGAAAAGGCAATCCCTGGCGCAATTAAAATTTGCGACAGTTGAAAATTATTTTTTGAATAATTTACTATAGAAAAGTCAATCCCTGGCGCACATAAAATTTGCGACAGTTGAAAATTAGTTTTTGAATAATTTACTATAGAAAAGGCAATCCCTGGCGCAATTAAAATTTGCGACAGTTGAAAATTATTTTTTGAATAATTTACTATAGAAAAGGCAATCCCTGGCGCAATTAAAATTTGCGACAGTATAAAATTAGTTTTTGAAAAAATTACTATAGAAAAGTCAATCCCTGGGATATTTAAAATTTGCGACAGTATAAAATTATTTTTTGAATAATTTACTGTAGAAAAGGCAATCCCTGGGATATTTAAAATTTGCGACAGTAGAAAATTATTTTTTGAATAATTTACTATAGAAAAGGCAATCCCTGGGATATTTAAAATTTGTGACAGTTGAAAATTAGTTTTTGAATAATTTACTATATAAAAGGCAATCCCTGGCGCACATAAAATTTGCGACAGTATAAAATTATTTTTTGAATAATTTACTGTAGAAAAGGCAATCCCTGGCGTAATTAAAATTTGCGACAGTTGAAAATTATTTTTTGAATTATTTACTATAGAAAAGTCAATCCCTGGCGCACATAAAATTTGCGACAGTATAAAATTAGTTTTTGAAAAATTTACTATAGAAAAGTCAATCCCTGGCGCACATAAAATTTGCGACAGTTGAAAATTAGTTTTTGAATAATTTACTATAGAAAAGGCAATCCCTGGCGCAATTAAAATTTGCGACAGTATAAAATTAGTTTTTGAATAATTTACTATAGAAAAGGCAATCCCTGGGATATTTAAAATTTGCGACAGTATAAAATTAGTTTTTGAATAATTTACTACAGAAAAGGCAATCCCTGGCGCAATTAAAATTTGTGACAGTATAAAATTAGTTTTTGAATAATTTACTATAGAAAAGGCAATCCCTGGCGCAATTAAAATTTGCGACAGTAGAAAATTATTTTTTGAATAATTTACTATAGAAAAGGCAATCCCTGGCGCAATTAAAATTTGTGACAGTATAAAATTATTTTTTGAATAATTTACTATAGAAAAGGCAATCCCTGGCGCAATTGAAATTTGCGACAGTTGAAAATTATTTTTTGAATAATTTACTATAGAAAAGTCAATCCCTGGCGCACATAAAATTTGCGACAGTTGAAAATTAGTTTTTGAATAATTTACTATAGAAAAGGCAATCCCTGGCGCAATTAAAATTTGCGACAGTATAAAATTAGTTTTTGAAAAATTTACTATATAAAAGGCAATCCCTGGCGTAATTAAAATTTGTGACAGTTGAAAATTATTTTTTGAAAAATTTACTATATAAAAGGCAATCCCTGGCGCAATTAAAATTTGCGACAGTATAAAATTATTTTTTGAATAATTTACTGTAGAAAAGGCAATCCCTGGCGCACATAAAATTTGTGACAGTAGAAAATTATTTTTTGAATAATTTACTATAGAAAAGTCAATCCCTGGCGCACATAAAATTTGCGACAGTATAAAATTATTTTTTGAATAATTTACTGTAGAAAAGGCAATCCCTGGGATATTTAAAATTTGCGACAGTAGAAAATTATTTTTTGAATAATTTACTATAGAAAAGGCAATCCCTGGCGCAATTAAAATTTGCGACAGTTGAAAATTAGTTTTTGAATAATTTACTATAGAAAAGGCAATCCCTGGCGCAATTAAAATTTGCGACAGTAGAAAATTAGTTTTTGAATAATTTACTATAGAAAAGGCAATCCCTGGCGCAATTAAAATTTGCGACAGTTGAAAATTATTTTTTGAATAATTTACTATAGAAAAGGCAATCCCTGGCGCAATTAAAATTTGCGACAGTATAAAATTAGTTTTTGAAAAATTTACTATATAAAAGGCAATCCCTGGCGTAATTAAAATTTGCGACAGTATAAAATTATTTTTTGAATAATTTACTATAGAAAAGGCAATCCCTGGCGTAATTAAAATTTGCGACAGTATAAAATTAGTTTTTGAATAATTTACTATAGAAAAGGCAATCCCTGGCGTAATTAAAATTTGCGACAGTATAAAATTAGTTTTTGAATAATTTACTATAGAAAAGGCAATCCCTGGGATATTTAAAATTTGTGACAGTATAAAATTATTTTTTGAATAATTTACTGTAGAAAAGGCAATCCCTGGCGCAATTAAAATTTGTGACAGTATAAAATTAGTTTTTGAATAATTTACTATAGAAAAGGCAATCCCTGGCGTAATTAAAATTTGCGACAGTATAAAATTAGTTTTTGAATAATTTACTATAGAAAAGGCAATCCCTGGCGTAATTAAAATTTGCGACAGTATAAAATTAGTTTTTGAATAATTTACTATAGAAAAGGCAATCCCTGGGATATTTAAAATTTGTGACAGTATAAAATTATTTTTTGAATAATTTACTGTAGAAAAGGCAATCCCTGGCGTAATTAAAATTTGTGACAGTATAAAATTAGTTTTTGAATAATTTACTATAGAAAAGGCAATCCCTGGCGCAATTAAAATTTGCGACAGTAGAAAATTATTTTTTGAATAATTTACTATAGAAAAGGCAATCCCTGGCGCAATTAAAATTTGTGACAGTATAAAATTATTTTTTGAATAATTTACTGTAGAAAAGGCAATCCCTGGCGTAATTAAAATTTGCGACAGTATAAAATTAGTTTTTGAATAATTTACTATAGAAAAGGCAATCCCTGGGATATTTAAAATTTGCGACAGTAGAAAATTAGTTTTTGAATAATTTACTATAGAAAAGGCAATCCCTGGCGCACATAAAATTTGTGACAGTATAAAATTAGTTTTTGAATAATTTACTATAGAAAAGGCAATCCCTGGCGCAATTAAAATTTGTGACAGTTGAAAACTATTTTTTGAATAATTTACTATAGAAAAGGCAATCCCTGGCGTAATTAAAATTTGTGACAGTATAAAATTAGTTTTTGAATAATTTACTATAGAAAAGGCAATCCCTGGGATATTTAAAATTTGCGACAGTATAAAATTAGTTTTTGAATAATTTACTATAGAAAAGGCAATCCCTGGGATATTTAAAATTTGTGACAGTATAAAATTAGTTTTTGAATAATTTACTATATAAAAGGCAATCCCTGGCGCAATTAAAATTTGTGACAGTATAAAATTAGTTTTTGAATATTTTACTATAGAAAAGGCAATCCCTGGGATATTTAAAATTTGCGACAGTATAAAATTATTTTTTGAATAATTTACTATAGAAAAGGCAATCCCTGGAATATTTAAAATTTGTGACAGTTGAAAATTAGTTTTTGAATAATTTACTATATAAAAGGCAATCCCTGGCGCAATTAAAATTTGTGACAGTATAAAATTAGTTTTTGAATAATTTACTATAGAAAAGGCAATCCCTGGCGCACATAAAATTTGCGACAGTTGAAAATTAGTTTTTGAATAATTTACTATAGAAAAGTCAATCCCTGGCGCAATTAAAATTTGTGACAGTTGAAAATTAGTTTTTGAATAATTTACTATAGAAAAGGCAATCCCTGGCGCAATTAAAATTTGCGACAGTATAAAATTAGTTTTTGAATAATTTACTATAGAAAAGGCAATCCCTGGGATATTTAAAATTTGTGACAGTTGAAAATTATTTTTTGAATAATTTACTATAGAAAAGTCAATCCCTGGCGCACATAAAATTTGCGACAGTAGAAAATTAGTTTTTGACAAATTTACTATAGAAAAGGCAATCCCTGGCGCAATTAAAATTTGTGACAGTTGAAAATTAGTTTTTGAATAATTTACTGTAGAAAAGGCAATCCCTGGCGCAATTAAAATTTGCGACAGTAGAAAATTAGTTTTTGAAAAATTTACTATAGAAAAGGCAATCCCTGGCGCAATTAAAATTTGTGACAGTTGAAAATTAGTTTTTGAATAATTTACTGTAGAAAAGGCAATCCCTGGCGCAATTAAAATTTGTGACAGTTGAAAATTAGTTTTTGAATAATTTACTATAGAAAAGTCAATCCCTGGCGCAATTAAAATTTGTGACAGTTGAAAATTATTTTTTGAATAATTTACTATAGAAAAGGCAATCCCTGGCGCAATTAAAATTTGCGACAGTAGAAAATTAGTTTTTGAATAATTTACTATATAAAAGGCAATCCCTGGCGCACATAAAATTTGCGACAGTAGAAAATTATTTTTTGAATAATTTACTATAGAAAAGGCAATCCCTGGCGCAATTAAAATTTGCGACAGTATAAAATTATTTTTTGAATAATTTACTATAGAAAAGGCAATCCCTGGCGCAATTAAAATTTGTGACAGTTGAAAATTAGTTTTTGAATAATTTACTATAGAAAAGTCAATCCCTGGCGCAATTAAAATTTGTGACAGTTGAAAATTATTTTTTGAATAATTTACTATAGAAAAGTCAATCCCTGGCGCACATAAAATTTGCGACAGTATAAAATTATTTTTTGAATAATTTACTATAGAAAAGGCAATCCCTGGGATATTTAAAATTTGCGACAGTATAAAATTAGTTTTTGAATAATTTACAAAAAAAAGGCAATCCCTGGGATATTTAAAATTTGTGACAGTATAAAATTAGTTTTTGAATAATTTACTATAGAAAAGGCAATCCCTGGGATATTTAAAATTTGTGACAGTATAAAATTAGTTTTTGAATAATTTACTATAGAAAAGGCAATCCCTGGGATATTTAAAATTTGCGACAGTATAAAATTATTTTTTGAAAAATTTACTATAGAAAAGGCAATCCCTGGCGTAATTAAAATTTGCGACAGTTGAAAATTAGT
This sequence comes from Dioctria linearis, assembly GCA_963930735.1. Classification (NCBI taxonomy): domain Eukaryota; kingdom Metazoa; phylum Arthropoda; class Insecta; order Diptera; family Asilidae; genus Dioctria; species Dioctria linearis. The sequence continues at coordinate 158,217 of CAWVNZ010001989.1, forward strand.
TTTTGAATAATTTACTATAGAAAAGGCAATCCCTGGGATATTTAAAATTTGCGACAGTTGAAAATTATTTTTTGAATAATTTACTATAGAAAAGGCAATCCCTGGCGCAATTAAAATTTGCGACAGTTGAAAATTATTTTTTGAATAATTTACTATAGAAAAGTCAATCCCTGGCGCACATAAAATTTGCGACAGTTGAAAATTAGTTTTTGAATAATTTACTATAGAAAAGGCAATCCCTGGCGCAATTAAAATTTGCGACAGTATAAAATTATTTTTTGAATAATTTACTATAGAAAAGGCAATCCCTGGGATATTTAAAATTTGCGACAGTAGAAAATTATTTTTTGAATAATTTACTATAGAAAAGGCAATCCCTGGGATATTTAAAATTTGCGACAGTATAAAATTATTTTTTGAATAATTTACTGTAGAAAAGGCAATCCTTGGGATATTTAAAATTTGCGACAGTAGAAAATTATTTTTTGAATAATTTACTGTAGAAAAGGCAATCCCTGGGATATTTAAAATTTGCGACAGTATAAAATTAGTTTTTGAAAAATTTACTATAGAAAAGGCAATCCCTGGCGCACATAAAATTTGTGACAGTTGAAAATTATTTTTTGAATAATTTACTGTAGAAAAGGCAATCCCTGGCGCAATTAAAATTTGCGACAGTAGAAAATTATTTTTTGAATAATTTACTATAGAAAAGGCAATCCCTGGGATATTTAAAATTTGCGACAGTAGAAAATTAGTTTTTGAATAATTTACTATAGAAAAGGCAATCCCTGGCGCAATTAAAATTTGCGACAGTTGAAAATTATTTTTTGAATAATTTACTATAGAAAAGTCAATCCCTGGCGCACATAAAATTTGCGACAGTTGAAAATTAGTTTTTGAATAATTTACTATAGAAAAGGCAATCCCTGGCGCAATTAAAATTTGCGACAGTATAAAATTAGTTTTTGAATAATTTACTATATAAAAGGCAATCCCTGGCGCAATTAAAATTTGCGACAGTATAAAATTAGTTTTTGAAAAATTTACTATAGAAAAGGCAATCCCTGGCGCACATAAAATTTGTGACAGTTGAAAATTATTTTTTGAATAATTTACTATATAAAAGGCAATCCCTGGGATATTTAAAATTTGCGACAGTAGAAAATTATTTTTTGAATAATTTACTGTAGAAAAGGCAATCCCTGGGATATTTAAAATTTGCGACAGTAGAAAATTAGTTTTTGAAAAATTTACTATAGAAAAGGCAATCCCTGGCGCACATAAAATTTGCGACAGTAGAAAATTATTTTTTGAATAATTTACTATAGAAAAGGCAATCCCTGGGATATTTAAAATTTGCGACAGTAGAAAATTAGTTTTTGAATAATTTACTATAGAAAAGGCAATCCCTGGCGTAATTAAAATTTGCGACAGTATAAAATTATTTTTTGAATAATTTACTATAGAAAAGGCAATCCCTGGCGCACATAAAATTTGTGACAGTATAAAATTATTTTTTGAATAATTTACTATAGAAAAGGCAATCCCTGGCGTAATTAAAATTTGTGACAGTTGAAAATTATTTTTTGAATAATTTACTATAGAAAAGGCAATCCCTGGGATATTTAAAATTTGCGACAGTAGAAAATTATTTTTTGAATAATTTACTGTAGAAAAGGCAATCCCTGGGATATTTAAAATTTGCGACAGTAGAAAATTATTTTTTGAATAATTTACTGTAGAAAAGGCAATCCCTGGGATATTTAAAATTTGCGACAGTAGAAAATTAGTTTTTGAAAAATTTACTATAGAAAAGGCAATCCCTGGCGCACATAAAATTTGTGACAGTATAAAATTATTTTTTGAATAATTTACTATAGAAAAGGCAATCCCTGGCGCAATTAAAATTTGCGACAGTAGAAAATTAGTTTTTGAATAATTTACTGTAGAAAAGGCAATCCCTGGGATATTTAAAATTTGCGACAGTATAAAATTATTTTTTGAATAATTTACTATAGAAAAGGCAATCCCTGGCGCAATTAAAATTTGCGACAGTATAAAATTATTTTTTGAATAATTTACTGTAGAAAAGGCAATCCCTGGGATATTTAAAATTTGCGACAGTATAAAATTAGATTTTGAATAATTTACTATATAAAAGGCAATCCCTGGCGCAATTAAAATTTGCGACAGTATAAAATTAGTTTTTGAAAAATTTACTATAGAAAAGGCAATCCCTGGCGCACATAAAATTTGTGACAGTATAAAATTAGTTTTTGAATAATTTACTATATAAAAGGCAATCCCTGGCGCAATTAAAATTTGCGACAGTATAAAATTAGTTTTTGAAAAATTTACTATAGAAAAGGCAATCCCTGGCGCACATAAAATTTGTGACAGTTGAAAATTATTTTTTGAATAATTTACTGTAGAAAAGGCAATCCCTGGCGCAATTAAAATTTGCGACAGTAGAAAATTAGTTTTTGAATAATTTACTATAGAAAAGGCAATCCCTGGCGCAATTAAAATTTGCGACAGTTGAAAATTATTTTTTGAATAATTTACTATAGAAAAGTCAATCCCTGGCGCACATAAAATTTGCGACAGTTGAAAATTAGTTTTTGAATAATTTACTATAGAAAAGGCAATCCCTGGCGCAATTAAAATTTGCGACAGTATAAAATTATTTTTTGAATAATTTACTATATAAAAGGCAATCCCTGGCGCAATTAAAATTTGCGACAGTAGAAAATTAGTTTTTGAATAATTTACTATAGAAAAGGCAATCCCTGGGATATTTAAAATTTGCGACAGTATAAAATTATTTTTTGAATAATTTACTGTAGAAAAGGCAATCCCTGGGATATTTAAAATTTGCGACAGTAGAAAATTATTTTTTGAATAATTTACTATAGAAAAGGCAATCCCTGGGATATTTAAAATTTGCGACAGTAGAAAATTAGATTTTGAATAATTTACTATAGAAAAGGCAATCCCTGGCGCAATTAAAATTTGCGACAGTTGAAAATTATTTTTTGAATAATTTACTATAGAAAAGTCAATCCCTGGCGCACATAAAATTTGCGACAGTTGAAAATTAGTTTTTGAATAATTTACTATAGAAAAGGCAATCCCTGGCGCAATTAAAATTTGCGACAGTATAAAATTATTTTTTGAATAATTTACTATATAAAAGGCAATCCCTGGCGCAATTAAAATTTGCGACAGTAGAAAATTAGTTTTTGAATAATTTACTATAGAAAAGGCAATCCCTGGGATATTTAAAATTTGCGACAGTAGAAAATTAGTTTTTGAATAATTTACTATAGAAAAGGCAATCCCTGGGATATTTAAAATTTGCGACAGTATAAAATTAGTTTTTGAATAATTTACTATATAAAAGGCAATCCCTGGCGCAATTAAAATTTGCGACAGTATAAAATTAGTTTTTGAAAAATTTACTATAGAAAAGGCAATCCCTGGCGCACATAAAATTTGTGACAGTTGAAAATTATTTTTTGAATAATTTACTATAGAAAAGTCAATCCCTGGCGCACATAAAATTTGCGCCAGTTGAAAATTAGTTTTTGAATAATTTACTGTAGAAAAGCAATCCCTGGCGCAATTAAAATTTGCGACAGTAGAAAATTAGTTTTTGAATAATTTACTATAGAAAAGGCAATCCCTGGCGCAATTAAAATTTGCGACAGTAGAAAATTAGTTTTTGAATAATTTACTATAGAAAAGGCAATCCCTGGGATATTTAAAATTTGCGACAGTAGAAAATTAGTTTTTGAATAATTTACTATAGAAAAGGCAATCCCTGGGATATTTAAAATTTGCGACAGTATAAAATTAGTTTTTGAATAATTTACTATATAAAAGGCAATCCCTGGCGCAATTAAAATTTGCGACAGTATAAAATTAGTTTTGAAAAATTTACTATAGAAAAGGCAATCCCTGGCGCACATAAAATTTGTGACAGTTGAAAATTATTTTTTGAATAATTTACTGTAGAAAAGGCAATCCCTGGCGCAATTAAAATTTGTGACAGTAGAAAATTATTTTTTGAATAATTTACTATAGAAAAGTCAATCCCTGGCGCACATAAAATTTGCGACAGTAGAAAATTATTTTTTGAATAATTTACTGTAGAAAAGGCAATCCCTGGCGCAATTAAAATTTGTGACAGTAGAAAATTAGTTTTTGAATAATTTACTGTAGAAAAGGCAATCCCTGGCGAACATAAAATTTGCGACAGTAAAAAATTATTTTTTGAATAATTTACTATAGAAAAGGCAATCCCTGGCGCACATAAAATTTGCGACAGTAAAAAATTATTTTTTTGAATAATTTACTATAGAAAAGGCAATCCCTGGCGCACATAAAATTTGCGACAGTAAAAAATTATTTTTTGAATAATTTACTGTAGAAAAGGCAATCCCTGGGATATTTAAAATTTGCGACTGTAGAAAATTAGTTTTTGAAAAATTTACTATAGAAAAGGCAATCCCTGGCGCAATTAAAATTTGTGACAGTATAAAATTAGTTTTTGAATAATTTACTATAGAAAAGTCAATCCCTGGCGCAATTAAAATTTGTGACAGTAGAAAATTATTTTTTGAATAATTTACTGTAGAAAAGGCAATCCCTGGCGCACATAAAATTTGCGACAGTAGAAAATTATTTTTTGAATAATTTACTGTAGAAAAGGCAATCCCTGGCGCAATTAAAATTTGTGACAGTAGAAATTAGTTTTTGAAAAATTTACTGTAGAAAAGGCAATCCCTGGCGCACATAAAATTTGTGACAGTTGAAAATTATTTTTTGAATAATTTACTATAGAAAAGGCAATCCCTGGCGCAATTAAAATTTGTGACAGTATAAAATTATTTTTTGAATAATTTACTATATAAAAGGCAATCCCTGGGATATTTAAAATTTGCGACAGTAAAAAATTATTTTTTGAATAATTTACTGTAGAAAAGGCAATCCCTGGCGCACATAAAATTTGCGACAGTAGAAAATTATTTTTTGAATAATTTACTGTAGAAAAGGCAATCCCTGGGATATTTAAAATTTGCGACAGTAGAAAATTAGTTTTTGAATAATTTACTGTAGAAAAGGCAATCCCTGGCGCACATAAAATTTGCGACAGTAGAAAATTATTTTTTGAATAATTTACTGTAGAAAGGCAATCCCTGGGATATTTAAAATTTGCGACAGTAGAAAATTAGTTTTTGAATAATTTACTATAGAAAAGGCAATCCCTGGCGCACATAAAATTTGCGACAGTAGAAAATTAGTTTTTGAAAAATTTACTATAGAAAAGGCAATCCCTGGCGTAATTAAAATTTGCGACAGTATAAAATTATTTTTTGAATAATTTACTATAGAAAAGTCAATCCCTGGCGCAATTAAAATTTGCGACAGTAGAAAATTAGTTTTGAAAAATTTACTATAGAAAAGGCAATCCCTGGCGCAATTAAAATTTGTGACAGTTGAAAATTATTTTTTGAATAATTTACTATAGAAAAGGCAATCCCTGGCGTAATTAAAATTTGCGACAGTAGAAAATTATTTTTTGAATAATTTACTATAGAAAAGGCAATCCCTGGCGCAATTAAAATTTGCGACAGTAGAAAATTATTTTTTGAATAATTTACTGTAGAAAAGGCAATCCCTGGGATATTTAAAATTTGCGACAGTATAAAATTATTTTTTGAATAATTTACTATAGAAAAGTCAATCCCTGGGATATTTAAAATTTGCGACAGTAGAAAATTATTTTTTGAATAATTTACTATAGAAAAGGCAATCCCTGGCGCAATTAAAATTTGCGACAGTAGAAAATTAGCTTTTGAAAAATTTACTATCGAAAAGGCAATCCCTGGCGTAATTAAAATTTGCGACAGTATAAAATTATTTTTTGAATAATTTACTATAGAAAAGTCAATCCCTGGGATATTTAAAATTTGCGACAGTAGAAAATTATTTTTTGAATAATTTACTATAGAAAAGGCAATCCCTGGCGCAATTAAAATTTGCGACAGTAGAAAATTAGTTTTTGAAAAATTTACTATAGAAAAGGCAATCCCTGGCGCAATTAAAATTTGTGACAGTTGAAAATTATTTTTTGAATAATTTACTATAGAAAAGGCAATCCCTGGCGTAATTAAAATTTGCGACAGTAGAAAATTATTTTTTGAATAATTTACTATAGAAAAGGCAATCCCTGGCGCAATTAAAATTTGCGACAGTAGAAAATTATTTTTTGAATAATTTACTGTAGAAAAGGCAATCCCTGGGATATTTAAAATTTGCGACAGTATAAAATTATTTTTTGAATAATTTACTATAGAAAAGTCAATCCCTGGCGCACATAAAATTTGCGACAGTATAAAATTATTTTTTGAATAATTTACTATAGAAAAGGCAATCCCTGGCGCACATAAAATTTGTGACAGTTGAAAATTATTTTTTGAATAATTTACTATAGAAAAGGCAATCCCTGGCGCACATAAAATTTGCGACAGTAAAAAATTATTTTTTGAATAATTTACTGTAGAAAAGGCAATCCCTGGGATATTTAAAATTTGCGACAGTAGAAAATTAGTTTTTGAAAAATTTACTATAGAAAAGGCAATCCCTGGCGCAATTAAAATTTGTGACAGTATAAAATTAGTTTTTGAATAATTTACTATAGAAAAGTCAATCCCTGGCGCAATTAAAATTTGTGACAGTAGAAAATTATTTTTTGAATAATTTACTGTAGAAAAGGCAATCCCTGGCGCACATAAAATTTGCGACAGTAGAAAATTATTTTTTGAATAATTTACTATAGAAAAGTCAATCCCTGGCGCACATAAAATTTGCGACAGTTGAAAATTAGTTTTTGAATAATTTACTATAGAAAAGGCAATCCCTGGCGCAATTAAAATTTGCGACAGTTGAAAATTATTTTTTGAATAATTTACTATAGAAAAGGCAATCCCTGGGATATTTAAAATTTGTGACAGTTGAAAATTATTTTTTGAATAATTTACTATAGAAAAGGCAATCCCTGGCGCAATTAAAATTTGCGACAGTATAAAATTATTTTTTGAACAATTTACTATAGAAAAGGCAATCCCTGGGATATTTAAAATTTGCGACAGTTGAAAATTAGTTTTTGAATAATTTACTATAGAAAACGCAATCCCTGGCGCACATAAAATTTGCGACAGTATAAAATTATTTTTTGAATAATTTACTATAGAAAAGGCAATCCCTGGCGTAATTAAAATTTGCGACAGTATAAAATTATTTTTTGAATAATTTACTATAGAAAAGTCAATCCCTGGCGCACATAAAATTTGTGACAGTTGAAAATTATTTTTTGAATAATTTACTATAGAAAAGGCAATCCCTGGCGCACATAAAATTTGCGACAGTAAAAAATTATTTTTTGAATAATTTACTATAGAAAAGGCAATCCCTGGGATATTTAAAATTTGCGACAGTATAAAATTAGTTTTTGAATAATTTACTATATAAAAGGCAATCCCTGGCGCAATTAAAATTTGCGACAGTATAAAATTAGTTTTTGAATAATTTACTATAGAAAAGGCAATCCCTGGCGCAATTAAAATTTGCGACAGTTGAAAATTATTTTTTGAATAATTTACTATAGAAAAGTCAATCCCTGGCGCACATAAAATTTGCGACAGTTGAAAATTAGTTTTTGAATAATTTACTATAGAAAAGGCAATCCCTGGCGCAATTAAAATTTGCGACAGTATAAAATTATTTTTTGAATAATTTACTATTACTATATAAAAGGCAATCCCTGGCGCACATAAAATTTGTGACAGTAGAAAATTATTTTTTGAATAATTTACTATAGAAAAGGCAATCCCTGGGATATTTAAAATTTGCGACAGTAGAAAATTATTTTTTGAATAATTTACTATAGAAAAGGCAATCCCTGGGATATTTAAAATTTGCGACAGTATAAAATTATTTTTTGAATAATTTACTATAGAAAAGGCAATCCCTGGCGCACATAAAATTTGTGACAGTTGAAAATTAGTTTTTGAAAAATTTACTATAGAAAAGGCAATCCCTGGGATATTTAAAATTTGCGACAGTATAAAATTAGTTTTTGAAAAATTTACTATAGAAAAGGCAATCCCTGGCGCACATAAAATTTGTGACAGTATAAAATTATTTTTTGAATAATTTACTATAGAAAAGGCAATCCCTGGCGCAATTAAAATTTGTGACAGTTGAAAATTATTTTTTGAATAATTTACTATAGAAAAGGCAATCCCTGGGATATTTAAAATTTGCGACAGTAGAAAATTATTTTTTGAATAATTTACTGTAGAAAAGGCAATCCCTGGGATATTTAAAATTTGCGACAGTAGAAAATTATTTTTTGAATAATTTACTGTAGAAAAGGCAATCCCTGGGATATTTAAAATTTGCGACAGTAGAAAATTATTTTTGAAAAATTTACTATAGAAAAGGCAATCCCTGGCGCACATAAAATTTGTGACAGTATAAAATTATTTTTTGAATAATTTACTATAGAAAAGGCAATCCCTGGCGCAATTAAAATTTGCGACAGTAGAAAATTAGTTTTTGAATAATTTACTGTAGAAAAGGCAATCCCTGGGATATTTAAAATTTGCGACAGTAGAAAATTATTTTTTGAATAATTTACTGTAGAAAAGGCAATCCCTGGGATATTTAAAATTTGCGACAGTAGAAAATTATTTTTTGAATCATTTACTATAGAAAAGTCAATCCCTGGCGCAATTAAAATTTGCGACAGTTGAAAATTAGTTTTTGAATAATTTTATACTGTCACAAATTTTAAATATCCCAGGGATTGCCTTTTCTATAGTAAATTATTCAAAAACTAATTTTATACTGTCGCAAATTTTAATTGCGCCAGGGATTGCCTTTTCTATAGTATACTATAGAAAAGGCAATCCCTGGGATATTTAAAATTTGTGACAGTATAAAATTAGTTTTTGAATAATTTACTATAGAAAAGTCAATCCCTGGCGCACATAAAATTTGTGACAGTATAAAATTAGTTTTTGAATAATTTACTATAGAAAAGGCAATCCCTGGGATATTTAAAATTTGTGACAGTATAAAATTAGTTTTTGAATAATTTACTATAGAAAAGGCAATCCCTGGGATATTTAAAATTTGCGACAGTAGAAAATTAGTTTTTGAATAATTTACTATAGAAAAGGCAATCCCTGGCGCAATTAAAATTTGCGACAGTTGAAAATTAGTTTTTGAATAATTTTATACTGTCACAAATTTTAAATATCCCAGGGATTGCCTTTTCTATAGTAAATTATTCAAAAACTAATTTTATACTGTCACAAATTTTAATTGCGCCAGGGATTGCCTTTTATATAGTAAATTATTCAAAAACTAATTTTATACTGTCACAAATTTTAAATATCCCAGGGATTGCCTTTTCTATAGTAAATTATTCAAAAACTAATTTTATACTGTCGCAAATTTTAATTGCGCCAGGGATTGCCTTTTCTATAGTAAAGTATTCAAAAAATAATTTTATACTGTCACAAATTTTAAATATCCCATAGATAGATTACTTATAGAAAAGGCAATCCCTGGCGCAATTAAAATTTGCGACAGTAGAAAATTAGTTTTTGAATAATTTACTATAGAAAAGGCAATCCCTGGCGCAATTAAAATTTGCGACAGTATAAAATTAGTTTTTGAATAATTTACTATAGAAAAGGCAATCCCTGGCGCACATAAAATTTGTGACAGTTGAAAATTATTTTTTGAATAATTTACTATAGAAAAGGCAATCCCTGGGATATTTAAAATTTGTGACAGTATAAAATTAGTTTTTGAATAATTTACTATAGAAAAGGCAATCCCTGGGATATTTAAAATTTGTGACAGTATAAAATTAGTTTAGTTTTTGAATAATTTACTATAGAAAAGTCAATCCCTGGGATATTTAAAATTTGCGACAGTAGAAAATTATTTTTTGAATAATTTACTATAGAAAAGGCAATCCCTCGGATATTTAAAATTTGTGACAGTATAAAATTAGTTTTTGAATAATTTACTATAGAAAAGGCAATCCCTGGGATATTTAAAATTTGCGACAGTAGAAAATTATTTTTTTGAATAATTTACTATAGAAAAGGCAATCCCTGGGATATTTAAAATTTGCGACAGTAGAAAAATATTTTTTGAATAATTTACTATAGAAAAGGCAATCCCTGGCGCACATAAAATTTGCGACAGTATAAAATTAGTTTTTGAAAAATTTACTATAGAAAAGGCAATCCCTGGCGCACATAAAATTTGTGACAGTTGAAAATTATTTTTTGAATAATTTACTGTAGAAAAGGCAATCCCTGGGATATTTAAAATTTGTGACAGTATAAAATTAGTTTTTTGAATAATTTACTATAGAAAAGTCAATCCCTGGGATATTTAAAATTTGCGACAGTAGAAAATTATTTTTTGAATAATTTACTATAGAAAAGGCAATCCCTGGCGCAATTAAAATTTGCGACAGTATAAAATTAGTTTTTGAATAATTTACTATAGAAAAGGCAATCCCTGGGATATTTAAAATTTGTGACAGTATAAAATTATTTTTTGAATAATTTACTATAGAAAAGGCAATCCCTGGCGCAATTAAAATTTGCGACAGTATAAAATTAGTTTTTGAATAATTTACTATAGAAAAGGCAATCCCTGGGATATTTAAAATTTGTGACAGTTGAAAATTATTTTTTGAATAATTTACTATAGAAAAGGCAATCCCTGGCGCAAATTAAAATTTGCGACAGTTGAAAATTAGTTTTTGAATAATTTACTATAGAAAAGTCAATCCCTGGCGCACATAAAATTTGCGACAGTATAAAATTATTTTTTGAATAATTTACTGTAGAAAAGGCAATCCCTGGCGTAATTAAAATTTGCGACAGTAGAAAATTAGTGATTGCCTTTTCTATAGTAAATTATTCAAAAACTAATTTTATACTGTCGCAAATTTTAATTGCGCCAGGGATTGCCTTTTCTATAGTAAAATTATTCAAAAAATAATTTTCTACTGTCGCAAATTTTAAATATCCCAGGGATTGACTTTTCTATAGTAAATTATTCAAAAACTAATTTTATACTGTCACAAATTTTAAATATCCCAGGGGATTGCCTTTTCTACAGTAAATTATTCAAAAAATAATTTTCAACTGTCACAAATTTTATGTGCGCCAGGGATTGCCTTTTCTATAGTAAATTATTCAAAAACTAATTTTATACTGTCGCAAATTTTTAATTACGCCAGGGATTGCCTTTTCTATAGTAAATTATTCAAAAACTAATTTTCTACTGTCGCAAATTTTAAATATCCCAGGGATTGCCTTTTCTATAGTAAATTATTCAAAAAATAATTTTCAACTGTCGCAAATTTTAATTGCGCCAGGGATTGCCTTTTCTATAGTAAATTATTCAAAAACTAATTTTCTACTGTCGCAAATTTTAAATATCCCAGGGATTGCCTTTTCTATAGTAAATTATTCAAAAACTAATTTTATACTGTCACAAATTTTAAATATCCCAGGGATTGCCTTTTCTATAGTAAATTATTCAAAAACTAATTTTATACTGTCGCAAATTTTAATTGCGCCAGGGATTGCCTTTTCTATAGTAAATTATTCAAAAACTAATTTTCAACTGTCGCAAATTTTAATTGCGCCAGGGATTGCCTTTTCTATAGTAAATTATTCAAAAACTAATTTTATACTGTCGCAAATTTTTAAATATCCCAGGGATTGCCTTTTCTATAGTAAATTATTCAAAAAACTAATTTTCTACTGTCGCAAATTTTAAATATCCCAGGGATTGACTTTTCTATAGTAAATTATTCAAAAACTAATTTTCTACTGTCGCAAATTTTAATTGCGCCAGGGATTGCCTTTTCTATAGTAAATTATTCAAAAACTAATTTTATACTGTCGCAAATTTTAAATATCCCAGGGATTGACTTTTCTATAGTAAATTATTCAAAAACTAATTTTATACTGTCGCAAATTTTAAATATCCCAGGGATTGCCTTTTCTATAGTAAATTATTCAAAAAATAATTTTCTACTGTCGCAAATTTTAATTACGCCAGGGATTGCCTTTTATATAGTAAATTATTCAAAAACTAATTTTTATACTGTCACAAATTTTAATTGCGCCAGGGATTGCCTTTTCTATAGTAAATTATTCAAAAACTAATTTTCTACTGTCGCAAATTTTAAATATCCCAGGGATTGCCTTTTCTATAGTAAATTATGCAAAAACTAATTTTATACTGTCGCAAATTTTAATTGCGCCAGGGATTGCCTTTTCTATAGTAAATTATTCAAAAACTAATTTTATACTGTCACAAATTTTAAATATCCCCAGGGATTGCCTTTTCTATAGTAAATTATTCAAAAACTAATTTTATACTGTCGCAAATTTTAATTGCGCCAGGGATTGCCTTTTCTATAGTAAATTATTCAAAAACTAATTTTCAACTGTCGCAAATTTTATGTGCGCCAGGGATTGACTTTTCTATAGTAAATTTTTCAAAAACTAATTTTATACTGTCGCAAATTTTATGTGCGCCAGGGATTGCCTTTTCTACAGTAAATTATTCACAAAAATAATTTTATACTGTCGCAAATTTTAATTGCGCCAGGGATTGCCTTTTCTACAGTAAATTATTCAAAAAATAATTTTATACTGTCGCAAATTTTAATTGCGCCAGGGATTGCCTTTCTACAGTAAATTATTCAAAAAATAATTTTATACTGTCGCAAATTTTAATTGCGCCAGGGATTGCCTTTTATATAGTAAATTTTTCAAAAAATAATTTTCAACTGTCACAAATTTTAATTGCGCCCAGGGGATTGCCTTTTCTATAGTAAATTATTCAAAAACTAATTTTATACTGTCACAAATTTTATGTGCGCCAGGGATTGCCTTTTCTATAGTAAATTATTCAAAAACTAATTTTATACTGTCACAAATTTTATGTGCGCCAGGGATTGCCTTTTCTATAGTAAATTATTCAAAACTAATTTTCTACTGTCGCAAATTTTAAAATATCCCAGGGATTGCCTTTTCTATAGTAAATTATTCAAAAAATAATTTTCAACTGTCGCAAATTTTAATTGCGCCAGGGATTGCCTTTTATATAGTAAATTATTCAAAAAAATAATTTTATACTGTCGCAAATTTTAATTGCGCCAGGGATTGCCTTTTATATAGTAAATTATTCAAAAACTAATTTTATACTGTCGCAAATTTTATGTGCGCCAGGGATTGCCTTTTATATAGTAAATTTTTCAAAAAATAATTTTATACTGTCGCAAATTTTAATTGCGCCAGGGATTGCCTTTTCTATAGTAAATTTTTCAAAAACTAATTTTATACTGTCGCAAATTTTAAATATCCCAGGGATTGCCTTTTCTATAGTAAATTATTCAAAAAATAATTTTATACTGTCGCAAATTTTAATTGCGCCAGGGGATTGCCTTTTATATAGTAAATTATTCAAAAACTAATTTTCTACTGTCGCAAATTTTAAATATCCAGGGATTGCCTTATTCTATAGTAAATTATTCAAAAAATAATTTTATACTGTCGCAAATTTTAATTGCGCCAGGATTGCCTTTTCTATAGTAAATTATTCAAAAACTAATTTTCAAATGTCGCAAATTTTTATGTGCGCCAGGGATTGACTTTTCTATAGTAAATTATTCAAAAAATAATTTTCTACTGTCGCAAATTTTAAATATCCCAGGGATTGCCTTTTCTATAGTAAATTATATCAAAAAATAATTTTCTACTGTCGCAAATTTAAATATCCCAGGGATTGCCTTTTATATAGTAAATTATTCAAAAACTAATTTTCTACTGTCGCAAATTTTAAATATCCCCAGGGATTGCCTTTTCTATAGTAAATTATTCAAAAAATAATTTTATACTGTCGCAAATTTTAAATATCCCAGGGATTGCCTTTTCTATAGTAAATTATTCAAAAAATAATTTTATACTGTCGCAAATTTTAATTGCGCCAGGGATTGCCTTTTCTATAGTAAATTATTCAAAAAATAATTTTATACTGTCGCAAATTTTAATTGCGCCAGGGATTGCCTTTTATATAGTAAATTATTCAAAAAATAATTTTCTACTGTCGCAAATTTTAAATATCCCAGGGATTGCCTTTTCTATAGTAAATTATTCAAAAAATAATTTTCTACTGTCGCAAATTTTATGTGCGCCAGGGATTGCCTTTTCTATAGTAAATTTTTCAAAAACTAATTTTAATACTGTCGCAAATTTTAAATATCCCTGGGATTGCCTTTTTATATAGTAAATTTTTCAAAAACTAATTTTATACTGTCGCAAATTTTATGTGCGCCAGGGATTGCCTTTTATATAGTAAATTTTTCAAAAAATAATTTTATACTGTCGCAAATTTTAATTGCTGCCAGGGATTGCCTTTTCTATAGTAAATTATTCAAAAAATAATTTTCAACTGTCACAAATTTTAATTGCGCCAGGATTGCCTTTTCTACAGTAAATTATTCAAAAAATAATTTTCTACTGTCGCAAATTTTAAATATCCCAGGGATTGCCTTTTCTATAGTAAATTATTCAAAAAATAATTTTCTACTGTCGCAAATTTTAATTACGCCAGGGATTGCCTTTTCTATAGTAAATTATTCAAAAATAATTTTATACTGTCACAAATTTTAAATATCCCAGGGATTGCCTTTTCTATAGTAAATTATTCAAAAACTAATTTTATACTGTCACAAATTTTAAATATCCCAGGGATTGCCTTTTCTATAGTAAATTATTCAAAAACTAATTTTATACTGTCGCAAATTTTAATTGCGCCAGGGATTGCCTTTTCTATAGTAAATTATTCAAAAAATAATTTTATACTGTCACAAATTTTAAATATCCCAGGGATTGCCTTTTCTATAGTAAATTATTCAAAAAACTAATTTTTATACTGTCGCTAATTTTAATTGCGCCAGGGATTGCCTTTTCTATAGTAAATTATTCAAAAAATAATTTTCTACTGGTCGCAAATTTTAAATATCCCAGGGATTGACTTTTCTATAGTAAATTATTCAAAAACTAATTTTATACTGTCACAAATTTTAAATATCCCAGGGATTGCCCTTTTCTACAGTAAATTATTCAAAAAATAATTTTCAACTGTCACAAATATTTATGTGCGCCAGGGATTGCCTTTTCTATAGTAAATTTTTCAAAAACTAATTTTATACTGTCGCAAATTTTATGTGCGCCAGGGATTGCCTTTTCTATAGTAAATTATTCAAAAAATAATTTTCAACTGTCACAAATTTTAATTGCGCCAGGGATTGCCTTTTCTATAGTAAATTATTCAAAAACTAATTTTCTACTGTCACAAATTTTAATTGCGCCAGGGATTGACTTTTCTATAGTAAATTATTCAAAAAATAATTTTTTTACTGTCGCAAATTTTAAATATCCCAGGGATTGCCTTTTCTATAGTAAATTTTTCAAAAACTAATTTTATACTGTCGCAAATTTTATGTGCGCCAGGGATTGCCTTTTCTATAGTAATTATTCAAAAAATAATTTTCAACTGTCACAAATTTTAATTACGCCAGGGATTGCCTTTTCTATAGTAAATTATTCAAAAAATAATTTTTTACTGTCGCAAATTTTATGTGCGCCAGGGATTGCCTTTTCTATAGTAAATTATTCAAAAAATAATTTTCAACTGTCACAAATTTTAATTGCGCCAGGGATTGACTTTTCTATAGTAAATTATTCAAAAAATAATTTTCAACTGTCACAAATTTTAAATATCCCAGGGATTAGTAAAAATTTACTATATAAAAAGGCAATCCCTGGGATATTAAAATTTGCGACAGTATAAAATTAGTTTTTGAAAAATTTACTATAGAAAAGGCAATCCCTGGCGCACATAAAATTTGCGACAGTATAAAATTAGTTTTTGAAAAATTTACTATAGAAAAGGCAATCCCTGGGATATTTAAAATTTGCGACAGTAGAAAATTATTTTTTGAATAATTTACTATATAAAAGGCAATCCCCTGGGCGCCAAATTATAGAAAAGGCAATCCCTGGCGCAATTAAAATTTGTGACAGTTGAAAATTATTTTTTGAATAATTTACTATAGAAAAGGCAATCCCTGGCGCACATAAAATTTGCGACAGTAGAAAATTATTTTTTGAATAATTTACTATATAAAAGGCAATCCCTGGCGCACATAAAATTTGTGACAGTATAAAATTAGTTTTTGAAAAATTTACTATATAAAAGGCAATCCCTGGCGCAATTAAAATTTGTGACAGTATAAAATTAGTTTTTGAATAATTTACTATAGAAAAGGCAATCCCTGGGATATTTAAAATTTGCGACAGTATAAAATTATTTTTTGAAAAATTTACTATATAAAAGGCAATCCCTGGCGCAATTAAAATTTGTGACAGTATAAAATTAGTTTTTGAATAATTTACTATAGAAAAGGCAATCCCTGGGATATTTAAAATTTGCGACAGTATAAAATTAGTTTTTGAATAATTTACTATAGAAAAGGCAATCCCTGGCGTAATTAAAATTTGCGACAGTATAAAATTAGTTTTTGAATAATTTACTATAGAAAAGGCAATCCCTGGCGCAATTAAAATTTGTGACAGTATAAAATTAGTTTTTGAAAAATTTACTATATAAAAGGCAATCATTGGCGCAATTAAAATTTGTGACAGTATAAAATTAGTTTTTGAATAATTTACTATAGAAAAGGCAATCCCTGGGATATTTAAAATTTGCGACAGTATAAAATTATTTTTTGAATAATTTACTATAGAAAAGGCAATCCCTGGCGCACATAAAATTTGCGACAGTAGAAAATTAGTTTTTGAATAATTTACTATAGAAAAGGCAATCCCTGGCGCACATAAAATTAGTGACAGTATAAAATTAGTTTTTGAATAATTTACTATAGAAAAGGCAATCCCTGGCGTAATTAAAATTTGCGACAGTATAAAATTAGTTTTTGAATAATTTACTATAGAAAAGGCAATCCCTGGCGCACATAAAATTTGCGACAGTATAAAATTAGTTTTTGAAAAATTTACTATAGAAAAGGCAATCCCTGGCGCAATTAAAATTTGCGACAGTAGAAAATTAGTTTTTGAAAAATTTACTATATAAAAGGCAATCCCTGGGATATTTAAAATTTGCGACAGTATAAAATTAGTTTTTGAATAATTTACTATAGAAAAGGCAATCCCTGGCGCAATTAAAATTTGCGACAGTATAAAATTAGTTTTGAATAATTTACTATAGAAAAGGCAATCCCTGGGATATTTAAAATTTGTGACAGTATAAAATTAGTTTTTGAATAATTTACTATAGAAAAGGCAATCCCTGGCGTAATTAAAATTTGCGACAGTTGAAAATTAGTTTTTGAATAATTTACTATAGAAAAGGCAATCCCTGGGATATTTAAAATTTGTGACAGTATAAAATTAGTTTTTGAATAATTTACTATAGAAAAGGCAATCCCTGGCGCAATTAAAATTTGCGACAGTATAAAATTAGTTTTTGAATAATTTACTGTAGAAAAGGCAATCCCTGGCGCAATTAAAATTTGTGACAGTATAAAATTAGTTTTTGAATAATTTACTATAGAAAAGGCAATCCCTGGCGCACATAAAATTTGCGACAGTAGAAAATTATTTTTTGAATAATTTACTGTAGAAAAGGCAAATCCCTGGGATATTTAAAATTTGTGACAGTATAAAATTAGTTTTTGAATAATTTACTATAGAAAAGGCAATCCCTGGCGCAATTAAAATTTGCGACAGTATAAAATTAGTTTTTAATAATTTACTGTAGAAAAGGCAATCCCTGGCGCAATTAAAATTTGTGACAGTATAAAATTAGTTTTTGAATAATTTACTATAGAAAAGGCAATCCCTGGCGCACATAAAATTTGCGACAGTAGAAAATTATTTTTGAATAATTTACTGTAGAAAAGGCAATCCCTGGGATATTTAAAATTTGCGACAGTAGAAAATTAGTTTTTGAATAATTTACTATAGAAAAGTCAATCCCTGGGATATTTAAATTTGCGACAGTAGAAAATTAGTTTTTGAATAATTTACTATAGAAAAGGCAATCCCTGGGATATTTAAAATTTGCGACAGTATAAAATTAGTTTTTGAATAATTTACTATAGAAAAGGCAATCCCTGGCGCAATTAAAATTTGCGACAGTATAAAATTAGTTTTTGAATAATTTACTGTAGAAAAGGCAATCCCTGGCGCAATTAAAATTTGTGACAGTATAAAATTAGTTTTTGAATAATTTACTATAGAAAAGGCAATCCCTGGCGCACATAAAATTTGTGACAGTTGAAAATTATTTTTTGAATAATTTACTGTAGAAAAGGCAATCCCTGGGATATTTAAAATTTGCGACAGTATAAAATTAGTTTTTGAATAATTTACTATAGAAAAGGCAATCCCTGGGATATTTAAAATTTGCGACAGTAGAAAATTATTTTTTGAATAATTTACTATAGAAAAGGCAATCCCTGGGATATTTAAAATTTGCGACAGTATAAAATTAGTTTTTGAAAAATTTACTGTAGAAAAGGCAATCCCTGGCGCAATTAAAATTTGCGACAGTATAAAATTATTTTTTGAATAATTTACTATAGAAAAGGCAATCCCTGGGATATTTAAAATTTGCGACAGTATAAAATTAGTTTTTGAATAATTTACTATAGAAAAGGCAATCCCTGGGATATTTAAAATTTGTGACAGTATAAAATTAGTTTTTGAAAAATTTACTATATAAAAGGCAATCCCTGGCGCAATTAAAATTTGTGACAGTTGAAAATTATTTTTTGAATAATTTACTATAGAAAAGGCAATCCCTGGCGCAATTAAAATTTGTGACAGTTGAAAATTATTGTTTGAAAAATTTACTATATAAAAGGCAATCCCTGGCGTAATTAAAATTTGCGACAGTATAAAATTATTTTTTGAATAATTTACTATAGAAAAGGCAATCCCTGGCGCAATTAAAATTTGTGACAGTATAAAATTAGTTTTTGAATAATTTACTATAGAAAAGGCAATCCCTGGCGCAATTAAAATTTGCGACAGTAGAAAATTATTTTTTGAATAATTTACTATAGAAAAGGCAATCCCTGGCGTAATTAAAATTTGTGACAGTATAAAATTAGTTTTTGAATAATTTACTATAGAAAAGGCAATCCCTGGCGTAATTAAAATTTGTGACAGTATAAAATTAGTTTTTGAATAATTTACTATAGAAAAGGCAATCCCTGGGATATTTAAAATTTGCGACAGTAGAAAATTATTTTTTGAATAGTTTACTATAGAAAAGGCAATCCCTGGGATATTTAAAATTTGCGACAGTAGAAAATTATTTTTTGAATAATTTACTATAGAAAAGGCAATCCCTGGCGCAATTAAAATTTGTGACAGTATAAAATTAGTTTTTGAATAATTTACTATAGAAAAGGCAATCCCTGGCGCACATAAAATTTGCGACAGTTGAAAATTATTTTTTGAATAATTTACTATAGAAAAGGCAATCCCTGGCGCACATAAAATTTGCGACAGTTGAAAATTATTTTTTTGAATAATTTACTATAGAAAAGGCAATCCCTGGCGCAATTAAAATTTGCGACAGTATAAAATTAGTTTTTTGAATAATTTACTATAGAAAAGGCAATCCCTGGCGTAATTAAAATTTGTGACAGTATAAAATTAGTTTTTGAATAATTTACTATAGAAAAGGCAATCCCTGGGATATTTAAAATTTGCGACAGTAGAAAATTATTTTTTGAATAGTTTACTATAGAAAAGTCAATCCCTGGCGCAATTAAAATTTGCGACAGTATAAAATTATTTTTTGAATAATTTACTATAGAAAAGTCAATCCCTGGCGCAATTAAAATTTGTGACAGTTGAAAATTATTTTTTGAATAATTTACTGTAGAAAAGGCAATCCCTGGGATATTTAAAATTTGCGACAGTATAAAATTAGTTTTTGAATAATTTACTATATAAAAGGCAATCCCTGGCGCACATAAAATTTGCGACAGTAGAAAATTATTTTTTGAATAATTTACTATAGAAAAGGCAATCCCTGGCGCAATTAAAATTTGCGACAGTATAAAATTATTTTTTGAATAATTTACTATAGAAAAGGCAATCCCTGGGATATTTAAAATTTGCGACAGTAGAAAATTAGTTTTTGAATAATTTACTATAGGATAGGCAATCCCTGGCGCAATTAAAATTTGCGACAGTAGAAAATTATTTTTTGAATAATTTACTATATAAAAGGCAATCCCTGGCGCAATTAAAATTTGTGACAGTTGAAAATTATTTTTTGAATAATTTACTATAGAAAAGGCAATCCCTGGCGCAATTAAAATTTGCGACAGTATAAAATTATTTTTTGAATAATTTACTATAGAAAAGGCAATCCCTGGCGCAATTAAAATTTGTGACAGTTGAAAATTATTTTTTGAATAATTTACTATATAAAAGGCAATCCCTGGCGCACATAAAATTTGTGACAGTTGAAAATTATTTTTTGAATAATTTACTATAGAAAAGGCAATCCCTGGCGCACATAAAATTTGCGACAGTAAAAAATTATTTTTTGAATAATTTACTGTAGAAAAGGCAATCCCTGGGATATTTAAATTTGCGACAGTAGAAAATTAGTTTTTGAAAAATTTACTATAGAAAAGGCAATCCCTGGCGCAATTAAAATTTGTGACAGTATAAAATTAGTTTTTGAATAATTTACTATAGAAAAGTCAATCCCTGGCGCAATTAAAATTTGTGACAGTAGAAAATTATTTTTTGAATAATTTACTGTAGAATAGGCAATCCCTGGCGCACATAAAATTTGCGACAGTAGAAAATTATTTTTTGAAATTTACTATAGAAAAGTCAATCCCTGGCGCACATAAAATTTGCGACAGTTGAAAATTAGTTTTTGAATAATTTACTATAGAAAAGGCAATCCCTGGCGCAATTAAAATTTGCGACAGTTGAAAATTATTTTTGAATAATTTACTATAGAAAAGGCAATCCCTGGGATATTTAAAATTTGTGACAGTTGAAAATTATTTTTTGAATAATTTACTATAGAAAAGGCAATCCCTGGCGCAATTAAAATTTGCGACAGTATAAAATTATTTTTTGAATAATTTACTATAGAAAAGGCAATCCCTGGGATATTTAAAATTTGCGACAGTTGAAAATTAGTTTTTGAATAATTTACTATAGAAAACGCAATCCCTGGCGCACATAAAATTTGCGACAGTATAAAATTATTTTTTGAATAATTTACTATAGAAAAGGCAATCCCTGGCGTAATTAAAATTTGCGACAGTATAAAATTATTTTTTGAATAATTTACTATAGAAAAGTCAATCCCTGGCGCACATAAAATTTGTGACAGTTGAAAATTATTTTTGAATAATTTACTATAGAAAAGGCAATCCCTGGCGCACATAAAATTTGCGACAGTAAAAAATTATTTTTTGAATAATTTACTATAGAAAAGGCAATCCCTGGGATATTTAAAATTTGCGACAGTATAAAATTAGTTTTTGAATAATTTACTATATAAAAGGCAATCCCTGGCGCAATTAAAATTTGCGACAGTATAAAATTAGTTTTTGAATAATTTACTATAGAAAAGGCAATCCCTGGCGCAATTAAAATTTGCGACAGTTGAAAATTATTTTTTGAATAATTTACTATAGAAAAGTCAATCCCTGGCGCAATTAAAATTTGTGACAGTTGAAAATTATTTTTTGAATAATTTACTATATAAAAGGCAATCCCTGGCGCACATAAAATTTGTGACAGTTGAAAATTATTTTTTGAATAATTTACTATAGAAAAGGCAATCCCTGGCGCACATAAAATTTGCGACAGTAAAAATTATTTTTTGAATAATTTACTGTAGAAAAGGCAATCCCTGGGATATTTAAAATTTGCGACAGTAGAAAATTAGTTTTTGAAAAATTTACTATAGAAAAGGCAATCCCTGGCGCAATTAAAATTTGTGACAGTATAAAATTAGTTTTTGAATAATTTACTATAGAAAAGTCAATCCCTGGCGCAATTAAAATTTGTGACAGTAGAAAATTATTTTTTGAATAATTTACTGTAGAATAGGCAATCCCTGGCGCACATAAAATTTGCGACAGTAGAAAATTATTTTTTGAATAATTTACTATAGAAAAGTCAATCCCTGGCGCACATAAAATTTGCGACAGTTGAAAATTAGTTTTTGAATAATTTACTATAGAAAAGGCAATCCCTGGCGCAATTAAAATTTGCGACAGTTGAAAATTATTTTTTGAATAATTTACTATAGAAAAGGCAATCCCTGGGATATTTAAAATTTGTGACAGTTGAAAATTATTTTTTGAATAATTTACTATAGAAAAGGCAATCCCTGGCGCAATTAAAATTTGCGACAGTATAAAATTATTTTTTGAATAATTTACTATAGAAAAGGCAATCCCTGGGATATTTAAAATTTGCGACAGTTGAAAATTAGTTTTTGAATAATTTACTATAGAAAACGCAATCCCTGGCGCACATAAAATTTGCGACAGTATAAAATTATTTTTTGAATAATTTACTATAGAAAAGGCAATCCCTGGCGTAATTAAAATTTGCGACAGTATAAAATTATTTTTTGAATAATTTACTATAGAAAAGTCAATCCCTGGCGCACATAAAATTTGTGACAGTTGAAAATTATTTTTTGAATAATTTACTATAGAAAAGGCAATCCCTGGCGCACATAAAATTTGCGACAGTAAAAAATTATTTTTTGAATAATTTACTATAGAAAAGGCAATCCCTGGGATATTTAAAATTTGCGACAGTATAAAATTAGTTTTTGAATAATTTACTATATAAAAGGCAATCCCTGGCGCAATTAAAATTTGCGACAGTATAAAATTAGTTTTTGAATAATTTACTATAGAAAAGGCAATCCCTGGCGCAATTAAAATTTGCGACAGTTGAAAATTATTTTTTGAATAATTTACTATAGAAAAGTCAATCCCTGGCGCACATAAAATTTGCGACAGTTGAAAATTAGTTTTTGAATAATTTACTATAGAAAAGGCAATCCCTGGCGCAATTAAAATTTGCGACAGTATAAAATTATTTTTTGAATAATTTACTATATAAAAGGCAATCCCTGGCGCACATAAAATTTGTGACAGTAGAAAATTATTTTTTGAATAATTTACTATAGAAAAGGCAATCCCTGGGATATTTAAAATTTGCGACAGTAGAAAATTATTTTTTGAATAATTTACTATAGAAAAGGCAATCCCTGGGATATTTAAAATTTGCGACAGTATAAAATTATTTTTTGAATAATTTACTATAGAAAAGGCAATCCCTGGCGCACATAAAATTTGTGACAGTTGAAAATTAGTTTTTGAAAAATTTACTATAGAAAAGGCAATCCCTGGGATATTTAAAATTTGCGACAGTATAAAATTAGTTTTTGAAAAATTTACTATAGAAAAGGCAATCCCTGGCGCACATAAAATTTGTGACAGTATAAAATTATTTTTTGAATAATTTACTATAGAAAAGGCAATCCCTGGCGCAATTAAAATTTGTGACAGTTGAAAATTATTTTTTGAATAATTTACTATAGAAAAGGCAATCCCTGGGATATTTAAAATTTGCGACAGTAGAAAATTATTTTTTGAATAATTTACTGTAGAAAAGGCAATCCCTGGGATATTTAAAATTTGCGACAGTAGAAAATTATTTTTTGAATAATTTACTGTAGAAAAGGCAATCCCTGGGATATTTAAAATTTGCGACAGTAGAAAATTATTTTTTGAAAAATTTACTATAGAAAAGGCAATCCCTGGCGCACATAAAATTTGTGACAGTATAAAATTATTTTTTGAATAATTTACTATAGAAAAGGCAATCCCTGGCGCAATTAAAATTTGCGACAGTAGAAAATTAGTTTTTGAATAATTTACTGTAGAAAAGGCAATCCCTGGGATATTTAAAATTTGCGACAGTAGAAAATTATTTTTTGAATAATTTACTGTAGAAAAGGCAATCCCTGGGATATTTAAAATTTGCGACAGTAGAAAATTATTTTTTGAATAATTTACTATAGAAAAGTCAATCCCTGGCGCAATTAAAATTTGCGACAGTTGAAAATTAGTTTTTGAATAATTTTATACTGTCACAAATTTTAAATATCCCAGGGATTGCCTTTTCTATAGTAAATTATTCAAAAACTAATTTTATACTGTCGCAAATTTTAATTGCGCCAGGGATTGCCTTTTCTATAGTATACTATAGAAAAGGCAATCCCTGGGATATTTAAAATTTGTGACAGTATAAAATTAGTTTTTGAATAATTTACTATAGAAAAGTCAATCCCTGGCGCACATAAAATTTGTGACAGTATAAAATTAGTTTTTGAATAATTTACTATAGAAAAGGCAATCCCTGGGATATTTAAAATTTGTGACAGTATAAAATTAGTTTTTGAATAATTTACTATAGAAAAGGCAATCCCTGGGATATTTAAAATTTGCGACAGTAGAAAATTAGTTTTTGAATAATTTACTATAGAAAAGGCAATCCCTGGCGCAATTAAAATTTGCGACAGTTGAAAATTAGTTTTTGAATAATTTTATACTGTCACAAATTTTAAATATCCCAGGGATTGCCTTTTCTATAGTAAATTATTCAAAAACTAATTTTATACTGTCACAAATTTTAATTGCGCCAGGGATTGCCTTTTATATAGTAAATTATTCAAAAACTAATTTTATACTGTCACAAATTTTAAATATCCCAGGGATTGCCTTTTCTATAGTAAATTATTCAAAAACTAATTTTATACTGTCGCAAATTTTAATTGCGCCAGGGATTGCCTTTTCTATAGTAAATTATTCAAAAAATAATTTTATACTGTCACAAATTTTAAATATCCCATAGATAGATTACTTATAGAAAAGGCAATCCCTGGCGCAATTAAAATTTGCGACAGTAGAAAATTAGTTTTTGAATAATTTACTATAGAAAAGGCAATCCCTGGCGCAATTAAAATTTGCGACAGTATAAAATTAGTTTTTGAATAATTTACTATAGAAAAGGCAATCCCTGGCGCACATAAAATTTGTGACAGTTGAAAATTATTTTTTGAATAATTTACTATAGAAAAGGCAATCCCTGGGATATTTAAAATTTGTGACAGTATAAAATTAGTTTTTGAATAATTTACTATAGAAAAGGCAATCCCTGGGATATTTAAAATTTGTGACAGTATAAAATTAGTTTTTGAATAATTTACTATAGAAAAGTCAATCCCTGGGATATTTAAAATTTGCGACAGTAGAAAATTATTTTTTGAATAATTTACTATAGAAAAGGCAATCCCTGGGATATTTAAAATTTGTGACAGTATAAAATTAGTTTTTGAATAATTTACTATAGAAAAGGCAATCCCTGGGATATTTAAAATTTGCGACAGTAGAAAATTATTTTTTGAATAATTTACTATAGAAAAGGCAATCCCTGGGATATTTAAAATTTGCGACAGTAGAAAATTATTTTTTGAATAATTTACTATAGAAAAGGCAATCCCTGGCGCACATAAAATTTGCGACAGTATAAAATTAGTTTTTGAAAAATTTACTATAGAAAAGGCAATCCCTGGCGCACATAAAATTTGTGACAGTTGAAAATTATTTTTTGAATAATTTACTGTAGAAAAGGCAATCCCTGGGATATTTAAAATTTGTGACAGTATAAAATTAGTTTTTGAATAATTTACTATAGAAAAGTCAATCCCTGGGATATTTAAAATTTGCGACAGTAGAAAATTATTTTTTGAATAATTTACTATAGAAAAGGCAATCCCTGGCGCAATTAAAATTTGCGACAGTATAAAATTAGTTTTTGAATAATTTACTATAGAAAAGGCAATCCCTGGGATATTTAAAATTTGTGACAGTATAAAATTATTTTTTGAATAATTTACTATAGAAAAGGCAATCCCTGGCGCAATTAAAATTTGCGACAGTATAAAATTAGTTTTTGAATAATTTACTATAGAAAAGGCAATCCCTGGGATATTTAAAATTTGTGACAGTTGAAAATTATTTTTTGAATAATTTACTATAGAAAAGGCAATCCCTGGCGGAATTAAAATTTGCGACAGTTGAAAATTAGTTTTTGAATAATTTACTATAGAAAAGTCAATCCCTGGCGCACATAAAATTTGCGACAGTATAAAATTATTTTTTGAATAATTTACTGTAGAAAAGGCAATCCCTGGCGTAATTAAAATTTGCGACAGTAGAAAATTAGTGATTGCCTTTTCTATAGTAAATTATTCAAAAACTAATTTTATACTGTCGCAAATTTTAATTGCGCCAGGGATTGCCTTTTCTATAGTAAATTATTCAAAAAATAATTTTCTACTGTCGCAAATTTTAAATATCCCAGGGATTGACTTTTCTATAGTAAATTATTCAAAAACTAATTTTATACTGTCACAAATTTTAAATATCCCAGGGATTGCCTTTTCTACAGTAAATTATTCAAAAAATAATTTTCAACTGTCACAAATTTTATGTGCGCCAGGGATTGCCTTTTCTATAGTAAATTATTAAAAAACTAATTTTATACTGTCGCAAATTTTAATTACGCCAGGGATTGCCTTTTCTATAGTAAATTATTCAAAAACTAATTTTCTACTGTCGCAAATTTTAAATATCCCAGGGATTGCCTTTTCTATAGTAAATTATTCAAAAAATAATTTTCAACTGTCGCAAATTTTAATTGCGCCAGGGATTGCCTTTTCTATAGTAAATTATTCAAAAACTAATTTTCTACTGTCGCAAATTTTAAATATCCCAGGGATTGCCTTTTCTATAGTAAATTATTCAAAAACTAATTTTATACTGTCACAAATTTTAAATATCCCAGGGATTGCCTTTTCTATAGTAAATTATTCAAAAACTAATTTTATACTGTCGCAAATTTTAATTGCGCCAGGGATTGCCTTTTCTATAGTAAATTATTCAAAAAATAATTTTATACTGTCGCAAATTTTAATTGCGCCAGGGATTGCCTTTTCTATAGTAAATTATTCAAAAACTAATTTTCAACTGTCGCAAATTTTAATTGCGCCAGGGATTGCCTTTTCTATAGTAAATTATTCAAAAAATAATTTTATACTGTCACAAATTTTAAATATCCCAGGGATTGCCTTTTCTATAGTAAATTATTCAAAAACTAATTTTATACTGTCGCAAATTTTAATTGCGCCAGGGATTGCCTTTTCTATAGTAAATTATTCAAAAACTAATTTTCTACTGTCGCAAATTTTAAATATCCCAGGGATTGCCTTTTCTATAGTAAATTATTCAAAAACTAATTTTCAACTGTCGCAAATTTTAATTGCGCCAGGGATTGCCTTTTCTATAGTAAATTATTCAAAAACTAATTTTATACTGTCGCAAATTTTAAATATCCCAGGGATTGCCTTTTCTATAGTAAATTATTCAAAAACTAATTTTCTACTGTCGCAAATTTTAAATATCCCAGGGATTGACTTTTCTATAGTAAATTATTCAAAAACTAATTTTCTACTGTCGCAAATTTTAATTGCGCCAGGGATTGCCTTTTCTATAGTAAATTATTCAAAAACTAATTTTATACTGTCGCAAATTTTAAATATCCCAGGGATTGACTTTTCTATAGTAAATTATTCAAAAACTAATTTTATACTGTCGCAAATTTTAAATATCCCAGGGATTGCCTTTTCTATAGTAAATTATTCAAAAAATAATTTTCTACTGTCGCAAATTTTAATTACGCCAGGGATTGCCTTTTATATAGTAAATTATTCAAAAACTAATTTTATACTGTCACAAATTTTAATTGCGCCAGGGATTGCCTTTTCTATAGTAAATTATTCAAAAACTAATTTTCTACTGTCGCAAATTTTAAATATCCCAGGGATTGCCTTTTCTATAGTAAATTATTCAAAAACTAATTTTATACTGTCGCAAATTTTAATTGCGCCAGGGATTGCCTTTTCTATAGTAAATTATTCAAAAACTAATTTTATACTGTCACAAATTTTAAATATCCCAGGGATTGCCTTTTCTATAGTAAATTATTCAAAAACTAATTTTATACTGTCGCAAATTTTAATTGCGCCAGGGATTGCCTTTTCTATAGTAAATTATTCAAAAACTAATTTTCAACTGTCGCAAATTTTATGTGCGCCAGGGATTGACTTTTTTATAGTAAATTTTTCAAAAACTAATTTTATACTGTCGCAAATTTTATGTGCGCCAGGGATTGCCTTTTCTACAGTAAATTATTCAAAAAATAATTTTATACTGTCGCAAATTTTAATTGCGCCAGGGATTGCCTTTTCTACAGTAAATTATTCAAAAAATAATTTTATACTGTCGCAAATTTTAATTGCGCCAGGGATTGCCTTTTCTACAGTAAATTATTCAAAAAATAATTTTATACTGTCGCAAATTTTAATTGCGCCAGGGATTGCCTTTTATATAGTAAATTTTTCAAAAAATAATTTTCAACTGTCACAAATTTTAATTGCGCCAGGGATTGCCTTTTCTATAGTAAATTATTCAAAAACTAATTTTATACTGTCACAAATTTTATGTGCGCCAGGGATTGCCTTTTCTATAGTAAATTATTCAAAAACTAATTTTATACTGTCACAAATTTTATGTGCGCCAGGGATTGCCTTTTCTATAGTAAATTATTCAAAAACTAATTTTCTACTGTCGCAAATTTTAAATATCCCAGGGATTGCCTTTTCTATAGTAAATTATTCAAAAAATAATTTTCAACTGTCGCAAATTTTAATTGCGCCAGGGATTGCCTTTTATATAGTAAATTATTCAAAAAATAATTTTATACTGTCGCAAATTTTAATTGCGCCAGGGATTGCCTTTTATATAGTAAATTATTCAAAAACTAATTTTATACTGTCGCAAATTTTATGTGCGCCAGGGATTGCCTTTTATATAGTAAATTTTTCAAAAAATAATTTTATACTGTCGCAAATTTTAATTGCGCCAGGGATTGCCTTTTCTATAGTAAATTTTTCAAAAACTAATTTTATACTGTCGCAAATTTTAAATATCCCAGGGATTGCCTTTTCTATAGTAAATTATTCAAAAAATAATTTTATACTGTCGCAAATTTTAATTGCGCCAGGGATTGCCTTTTATATAGTAAATTATTCAAAAACTAATTTTCTACTGTCGCAAATTTTAAATATCCCAGGGATTGCCTTTTCTATAGTAAATTATTCAAAAAATAATTTTATACTGTCGCAAATTTTAATTGCGCCAGGGATTGCCTTTTCTATAGTAAATTATTCAAAAACTAATTTTCAACTGTCGCAAATTTTATGTGCGCCAGGGATTGACTTTTCTATAGTAAATTATTCAAAAAATAATTTTCTACTGTCGCAAATTTTAAATATCCCAGGGATTGCCTTTTCTATAGTAAATTATTCAAAAAATAATTTTCTACTGTCGCAAATTTTAAATATCCCAGGGATTGCCTTTTATATAGTAAATTATTCAAAAACTAATTTTCTACTGTCGCAAATTTTAAATATCCCAGGGATTGCCTTTTCTATAGTAAATTATTCAAAAAATAATTTTATACTGTCGCAAATTTTAAATATCCCAGGGATTGCCTTTTCTATAGTAAATTATTCAAAAAATAATTTTATACTGTCGCAAATTTTAATTGCGCCAGGGATTGCCTTTTCTATAGTAAATTATTCAAAAAATAATTTTATACTGTCGCAAATTTTAATTGCGCCAGGGATTGCCTTTTATATAGTAAATTATTCAAAAAATAATTTTCTACTGTCGCAAATTTTAAATATCCCAGGGATTGCCTTTTCTATAGTAAATTATTCAAAAAATAATTTTCTACTGTCGCAAATTTTATGTGCGCCAGGGATTGCCTTTTCTATAGTAAATTTTTCAAAAACTAATTTTATACTGTCGCAAATTTTAAATATCCCAGGGATTGCCTTTTATATAGTAAATTTTTCAAAAACTAATTTTATACTGTCGCAAATTTTATGTGCGCCAGGGATTGCCTTTTATATAGTAAATTTTTCAAAAAATAATTTTATACTGTCGCAAATTTTAATTGCGCCAGGGATTGCCTTTTCTATAGTAAATTATTCAAAAAATAATTTTCAACTGTCACAAATTTTAATTGCGCCAGGGATTGCCTTTTCTATAGTAAATTATTCAAAAAATAATTTTCTACTGTCGCAAATTTTAAATATCCCAGGGATTGCCTTTTCTATAGTAAATTATTCAAAAAATAATTTTCTACTGTCGCAAATTTTAATTACGCCAGGGATTGCCTTTTCTATAGTAAATTATTCAAAAAATAATTTTATACTGTCACAAATTTTAAATATCCCAGGGATTGCCTTTTCTATAGTAAATTATTCAAAAACTAATTTTATACTGTCACAAATTTTAAATATCCCAGGGATTGCCTTTTCTACAGTAAATTATTCAAAAAATAATTTTATACTGTCGCAAATTTTAATTACGCCAGGGATTGCCTTTTATATAGTAAATTTTTCAAAAAATAATTTTATACTGTCGCAAATTTTATGTGCGCCAGGGATTGCCTTTTATATAGTAAATTATTCAAAAAATAATTTTATACTGTCGCAAATTTTAATTGCGCCAGGGATTGCCTTTTCTATAGTAAATTATTCAAAAAATAATTTTATACTGTCGCAAATTTTAAATATCCCAGGGATTGCCTTTTCTACAGTAAATTATTCAAAAAATAATTTTATACTGTCGCAAATTTTAATTACGCCAGGGATTGCCTTTTATATAGTAAATTTTTCAAAAAATAATTTTATACTGTCGCAAATTTTATGTGCGCCAGGGATTGCCTTTTCTATAGTAAATTATTCAAAAAATAATTTTATACTGTCGCAAATTTTAAATATCCCAGGGATTGCCTTTTATATAGTAAATTATTCAAAAAATAATTTTATACTGTCGCAAATTTTAATTACGCCAGGGATTGCCTTTTATATAGTAAATTATTCAAAAACTAATTTTATACTGTCGCAAATTTTAATTACGCCAGGGATTGCCTTTTATATAGTAAATTTTTCAAAAAATAATTTTATACTGTCGCAAATTTTATGTGCGCCAGGGATTGCCTTTTATATAGTAAATTATTCAAAAAATAATTTTATACTGTCACAAATTTTAATTACGCCAGGGATTGCCTTTTCTATAGTAAATTTTTCAAAAAATAATTTTCTACTGTCGCAAATTTTAATTACGCCAGGGATTGCCTTTTATATAGTAAATTATTCAAAAAATAATTTTATACTGTCGCAAATTTTAAATATCCCAGGGATTGCCTTTTCTACAGTAAATTATTCAAAAAATAATTTTATACTGTCGCAAATTTTAATTGCGCCAGGGATTGACTTTTCTATAGTAAATTATTCAAAAAATAATTTTATACTGTCGCAAATTTTAAATATCCCAGGGATTGCCTTTTATATAGTAAATTATTCAAAAAATAATTTTATACTGTCGCAAATTTTAATTACGCCAGGGATTGACTTTTCTATAGTAAATTATTCAAAAAATAATTTTATACTGTCGCAAATTTTATGTGCGCCAGGGATTGACTTTTCTATAGTAAATTATTCAAAAAATAATTTTATACTGTCGCAAATTTTAAATATCCCAGGGATTGCCTTTTCTACAGTAAATTTTTCAAAAACTAATTTTATACTGTCGCAAATTTTAATTGCGCCAGGGATTGACTTTTCTATAGTAAATTATTCAAAAAATAATTTTATACTGTCGCAAATTTTATGTGCGCCAGGGATTGACTTTTCTATAGTAAATTATTCAAAAAATAATTTTATACTGTCACAAATTTTAATTGCGCCAGGGATTGCCTTTTCTATAGTAAATTATTCAAAAAATAATTTTATACTGTCACAAATTTTAATTGCGCCAGGGATTGCCTTTTCTATAGTAAATTATTCAAAAAATAATTTTCAACTGTCACAAATTTTAATTGCGCCAGGGATTGCCTTTTCTACAGTAAATTATTCAAAAAATAATTTTATACTGTCACAAATTTTAATTGCGCCAGGGATTGCCTTTTCTATAGTAAATTATTCAAAAACTAATTTTATACTGTCACAAATTTTAATTACGCCAGGGATTGCCTTTTATATAGTAAATTATTCAAAAAATAATTTTCTACTGTCGCAAATTTTAATTACGCCAGGGATTGCCTTTTATATAGTAAATTATTCAAAAACTAATTTTATACTGTCGCAAATTTTAATTACGCCAGGGATTGACTTTTCTATAGTAAATTATTCAAAAACTAATTTTATACTGTCGCAAATTTTATGTGCGCCAGGGATTGCCTTTTCTATAGTAAATTATTCAAAAAATAATTTTCAACTGTCACAAATTTTAATTGCGCCAGGGATTGCCTTTTATATAGTAAATTATTCAAAAACTAATTTTATACTGTCGCAAATTTTAATTGCGCCAGGGATTGCCTTTTCTATAGTAAATTATTCAAAAAATAATTTTATACTGTCGCAAATTTTAAATATCCCAGGGATTGCCTTTTCTACAGTAAATTATTCAAAAAATAATTTTATACTGTCACAAATTTTAATTGCGCCAGGGATTGCCTTTTCTATAGTAAATTATTCAAAAAATAATTTTTTACTGTCGCAAATTTTAATTGCGCCAGGGATTGCCTTTTCTATAGTAAATTATTCAAAAAATAATTTTCAACTGTCGCAAATTTTAATTGCGCCAGGGATTGCCTTTTATATAGTAAATTATTCAAAAAATAATTTTATACTGTCGCAAATTTTAATTACGCCAGGGATTGACTTTTCTATAGTAAATTATTCAAAAAATAATTTTATACTGTCGCAAATTTTATGTGCGCCAGGGATTGACTTTTCTATAGTAAATTATTCAAAAAATAATTTTATACTGTCGCAAATTTTAAATATCCCAGGGATTGCCTTTTCTACAGTAAATTTTTCAAAAACTAATTTTATACTGTCGCAAATTTTAATTGCGCCAGGGATTGACTTTTCTATAGTAAATTATTCAAAAAATAATTTTATACTGTCGCAAATTTTAATTACGCCAGGGATTGCCTTTTCTATAGTAAATTATTCAAAAAATAATTTTCAACTGTCACAAATTTTAAATATCCCAGGGATTGCCTTTTATATAGTAAATTATTCAAAAAATAATTTTCTACTGTCGCAAATTTTAAATATCCCAGGGATTGCCTTTTATATAGTAAATTATTCAAAAACTAATTTTATACTGTCGCAAATTTTAAATATTCCAGGGATTGCCTTTTCTACAGTAAATTATTCAAAAAATAATTTTCTACTGTCGCAAATTTTAATTACGCCAGGGATTGCCTTTTCTATAGTAAATTATTCAAAAAATAATTTTTTACTGTCGCAAATTTTAATTGCGCCAGGGATTGCCTTTTCTATAGTAAATTATTCAAAAAATAATTTTCAACTGTCGCAAATTTTAATTGCGCCAGGGATTGCCTTTTCTACAGTAAATTATTCAAAAAATAATTTTCTACTGTCGCAAATTTTAATTGCGCCAGGGATTGACTTTTCTATAGTAAATTATTCAAAAAATAATTTTATACTGTCGCAAATTTTAATTACGCCAGGGATTGCCTTTTATATAGTAAATTTTTCAAAAACTAATTTTATACTGTCGCAAATTTTAATTGCGCCAGGGATTGACTTTTCTATAGTAAATTATTCAAAAAATAATTTTATACTGTCGCAAATTTTATGTGCGCCAGGGATTGACTTTTATATAGTAAATTATTCAAAAAATAATTTTATACTGTCGCAAATTTTAAATACGCCAGGGATTGACTTTTCTATAGTAAATTATTCAAAAAATAATTTTATACTGTCACAAATTTTATGTGCGCCAGGGATTGCCTTTTATATAGTAAATTATTCAAAAAATAATTTTATACTGTCACAAATTTTAATTACGCCAGGGATTGCCTTTTCTATAGTAAATTATTCAAAAAATAATTTTCAACTGTCACAAATTTTAAATATCCCAGGGATTGCCTTTTCTATAGTAAATTATTCAAAAAATAATTTTCAACTGTCACAAATTTTAAATATCCCAGGGATTGCCTTTTATATAGTAAATTATTCAAAAAATAATTTTCTACTGTCGCAAATTTTAAATATCCCAGGGATTGCCTTTTATATAGTAAATTATTCAAAAACTAATTTTATACTGTCGCAAATTTTAAATATCCCAGGGATTGCCTTTTCTACAGTAAATTATTCAAAAAATAATTTTCTACTGTCGCAAATTTTAATTACGCCAGGGATTGCCTTTTCTATAGTAAATTATTCAAAAAATAATTTTTTACTGTCGCAAATTTTAATTGCGCCAGGGATTGCCTTTTCTATAGTAAATTATTCAAAAAATAATTTTCAACTGTCGCAAATTTTAATTGCGCCTTTTCTACAGTAAATTATTCAAAAAATAATTTTCTACTGTCGCAAATTTTAATTGCGCCAGGGATTGACTTTTCTATAGTAAATTATTCAAAAAATAATTTTATACTGTCGCAAATTTTAATTACGCCAGGGATTGCCTTTTATATAGTAAATTTTTCAAAAACTAATTTTATACTGTCGCAAATTTTAATTGCGCCAGGGATTGACTTTTCTATAGTAAATTATTCAAAAAATAATTTTATACTGTCGCAAATTTTATGTGCGCCAGGGATTGACTTTTATATAGTAAATTATTCAAAAAATAATTTTATACTGTCGCAAATTTTAAATACGCCAGGGATTGACTTTTCTATAGTAAATTATTCAAAAAATAATTTTATACTGTCACAAATTTTATGTGCGCCAGGGATTGCCTTTTATATAGTAAATTATTCAAAAAATAATTTTATACTGTCACAAATTTTAATTACGCCAGGGATTGCCTTTTCTATAGTAAATTATTCAAAAAATAATTTTCAACTGTCACAAATTTTAAATATCCCAGGGATTGCCTTTTCTATAGTAAATTATTCAAAAAATAATTTTCAACTGTCACAAATTTTAATTGCGCCAGGGATTGCCTTTTATATAGTAAATTATTCAAAAAATAATTTTATACTGTCGCAAATTTTAAATACGCCAGGGATTGACTTTTCTATAGTAAATTATTCAAAAAATAATTTTATACTGTCACAAATTTTATGTGCGCCAGGGATTGCCTTTTCTATAGTAAATTATTCAAAAAATAATTTTTTACTGTCGCAAATTTTATGTGCGCCAGGGATTGCCTTTTCTATAGTAAATTATTCAAAAAATAATTTTCTACTGTCACAAATTTTAATTGCGCCAGGGATTGACTTTTCTATAGTAAATTATTCAAAAACTAATTTTATACTGTCGCAAATTTTATGTGCGCCAGGGATTGCCTTTTCTATAGTAAATTATTCAAAAAATAATTTTCAACTGTCACAAATTTTAAATATCCCAGGGATTGCCTTTTATATAGTAAATTATTCAAAAAATAATTTTCTACTGTCGCAAATTTTAAATATCCCAGGGATTGCCTTTTATATAGTAAATTATTCAAAAAATAATTTTCAACTGTCACAAATTTTAAATATCCCAGGGATTGCCTTTTATATAGTAAATTATTCAAAAAATAATTTTCTACTGTCGCAAATTTTAATTACGCCAGGGATTGCCTTTTCTATAGTAAATTATTCAAAAAATAATTTTCAACTGTCACAAATTTTAAATATCCCAGGGATTGCCTTTTATATAGTAAATTATTCAAAAAATAATTTTCTACTGTCGCAAATTTTAAATATCCCAGGGATTGCCTTTTATATAGTAAATTATTCAAAAACTAATTTTATACTGTCGCAAATTTTAAATATTCCAGGGATTGCCTTTTCTACAGTAAATTATTCAAAAAATAATTTTCTACTGTCGCAAATTTTAATTACGCCAGGGATTGCCTTTTCTATAGTAAATTATTCAAAAAATAATTTTTTACTGTCGCAAATTTTAATTGCGCCAGGGATTGCCTTTTCTATAGTAAATTATTCAAAAAATAATTTTCAACTGTCGCAAATTTTAATTGCGCCAGGGATTGCCTTTTCTACAGTAAATTATTCAAAAAATAATTTTCTACTGTCGCAAATTTTAATTGCGCCAGGGATTGACTTTTCTATAGTAAATTATTCAAAAAATAATTTTATACTGTCGCAAATTTTAATTACGCCAGGGATTGCCTTTTATATAGTAAATTTTTCAAAAACTAATTTTATACTGTCGCAAATTTTAATTGCGCCAGGGATTGACTTTTCTATAGTAAATTATTCAAAAAATAATTTTATACTGTCGCAAATTTTATGTGCGCCAGGGATTGACTTTTATATAGTAAATTATTCAAAAAATAATTTTATACTGTCGCAAATTTTAAATACGCCAGGGATTGACTTTTCTATAGTAAATTATTCAAAAAATAATTTTATACTGTCACAAATTTTATGTGCGCCAGGGATTGCCTTTTATATAGTAAATTATTCAAAAAATAATTTTATACTGTCACAAATTTTAATTACGCCAGGGATTGCCTTTTCTATAGTAAATTATTCAAAAAATAATTTTCAACTGTCACAAATTTTAAATATCCCAGGGATTGCCTTTTCTATAGTAAATTATTCAAAAAATAATTTTCAACTGTCACAAATTTTAAATATCCCAGGGATTGCCTTTTATATAGTAAATTATTCAAAAAATAATTTTCTACTGTCGCAAATTTTAAATATCCCAGGGATTGCCTTTTATATAGTAAATTATTCAAAAACTAATTTTATACTGTCGCAAATTTTAAATATCCCAGGGATTGCCTTTTCTACAGTAAATTATTCAAAAAATAATTTTCTACTGTCGCAAATTTTAATTACGCCAGGGATTGCCTTTTCTATAGTAAATTATTCAAAAAATAATTTTTTACTGTCGCAAATTTTAATTGCGCCAGGGATTGCCTTTTCTATAGTAAATTATTCAAAAAATAATTTTCAACTGTCGCAAATTTTAATTGCGCCTTTTCTACAGTAAATTATTCAAAAAATAATTTTCTACTGTCGCAAATTTTAATTGCGCCAGGGATTGACTTTTCTATAGTAAATTATTCAAAAAATAATTTTATACTGTCGCAAATTTTAATTACGCCAGGGATTGCCTTTTATATAGTAAATTTTTCAAAAACTAATTTTATACTGTCGCAAATTTTAATTGCGCCAGGGATTGACTTTTCTATAGTAAATTATTCAAAAAATAATTTTATACTGTCGCAAATTTTATGTGCGCCAGGGATTGACTTTTATATAGTAAATTATTCAAAAAATAATTTTATACTGTCGCAAATTTTAAATACGCCAGGGATTGACTTTTCTATAGTAAATTATTCAAAAAATAATTTTATACTGTCACAAATTTTATGTGCGCCAGGGATTGCCTTTTATATAGTAAATTATTCAAAAAATAATTTTATACTGTCACAAATTTTAATTACGCCAGGGATTGCCTTTTCTATAGTAAATTATTCAAAAAATAATTTTCAACTGTCACAAATTTTAAATATCCCAGGGATTGCCTTTTCTATAGTAAATTATTCAAAAAATAATTTTCAACTGTCACAAATTTTAATTGCGCCAGGGATTGCCTTTTATATAGTAAATTATTCAAAAAATAATTTTATACTGTCGCAAATTTTAAATACGCCAGGGATTGACTTTTCTATAGTAAATTATTCAAAAAATAATTTTATACTGTCACAAATTTTATGTGCGCCAGGATTGCCTTTTCTATAGTAAATTATTCAAAAAATAATTTTTTACTGTCGCAAATTTTATGTGCGCCAGGGATTGCCTTTTCTATAGTAAATTATTCAAAAAATAATTTTCTACTGTCACAAATTTTAATTGCGCCAGGGATTGACTTTTCTATAGTAAATTATTCAAAAAACTAATTTTATACTGTCGCAAATTTATGTGCGCCAGGGATTGCCTTTTCTATAGTAAATTATTCAAAAAATAATTTTATACTGTCACAAATTTTAATTGCGCCAGGGATTGCCTTTTATATAGTAAATTATTCAAAAAATAATTTTATACTGTCGCAAATTTAATTGCGCCAGGGATTGCCTTTTCTACAGTAAATTATTCAAAAAATAATTTTATACTGTCGCAAATTTTAAATATCCCAGGGATTGCCTTTTCTACAGTAAATTATTCAAAAAATAATTTTATACTGTCGCAAATTTTAATTGCGCCAGGGATTGCCTTTTCTATAGTAAATTATTCAAAAAATAATTTTATACTGTCGCAAATTTTAAATATCCCAGGGATTGCCTTTTCTATAGTAAATTATTCAAAAACTAATTTTATACTGTCGCAAATTTTAATTACGCCAGGGATTGCCTTTTATATAGTAAATTATTCAAAACTAATTTTCTACTGTCGCAAATTTTAAATATCCCCAGGGATTGCCTTTTCTACAGTAAATTATTCAAAAAATAATTTTCTACTGTCGCAAATTTTATGTGCGCCAGGGATTGCCTTTTCTACAGTAAATTATTCAAAAACTAATTTTATACTGTCACAAATTTTAATTGCGCCAGGGATTGACTTTTCTATAGTAAATTATTCAAAAACTAATTTTCAACTGTCGCAAATTTTATGTGCGCCAGGGATTGCCTTTTCTATAGTAAATTATTCAAAAACTAATTTTATACTGTCACAAATTTTAATTGCGCCAGGGATTGCCTTTTATATAGTAAATTATTCAAAACTAATTTTCAACTGTCACAAATTTTAAATATCCCAGGGATTGCCTTTTCTACAGTAAATTATTCAAAAACTAATTTTATACTGTCGCAAATTTTAATTACGCCAGGGATTGCCTTTTATATAGTAAATTTTTCAAAAACTAATTTTCTACTGTCACAAATTTTATGTGCGCCAGGGATTGCCTTTTTCTATAGTAAATTATTCAAAAAATAATTTTCTACTGTCGCAAATTTTAAATATCCCAGGGATTGCCTTTTCTATAGTAAATTATTCAAAAACTAATTTTATACTGTCACAAATTTTAAATATCCCAGGGATTGCCTTTTCTATAGTAAATTATTCAAAAAATAATTTTATACTGTCACAAATTTTATGTGCGCCAGGGATTGCCTTTTCTATAGTAAATTATTCAAAAAATAATTTTATACTGTCGCAAATTTTAAATATCCCAGGGATTGACTTTTCTATAGTAAATTTTTCAAAAACTAATTTTATACTGTCGCAAATTTTAAATATCCCAGGGATTGCCTTTTATATAGTAAATTATTCAAAAAATAATTTTCTACTGTCGCAAATTTTAATTGCGCCAGGGATTGCCTTTTCTACAGTAAATTATTCAAAAAATAATTTTATACTGTCACAAATTTTAATTGCGCCAGGGATTGCCTTTTCTATAGTAAATTATTCAAAAACTAATTTTATACTGTCACAAATTTTAATTGCGCCAGGGATTGCCTTTTATATAGTAAATTTTTCAAAAACTAATTTTATACTGTCGCAAATTTTAAATATCCCAGGGATTGCCTTTTCTACAGTAAATTATTCAAAAAATAATTTTATACTGTCGCAAATTTTATGTGCGCCAGGGATTGCCTTTTTCTATAGTAAATTATTCAAAAACTAATTTTCTACTGTCGCAAATTTTAAATATCCCAGGGATTGCCTTTTCTATAGTAAATTATTCAAAAACTAATTTTATACTGTCACAAATTTTAATTGCGCCAGGATTGACTTTTCTATAGTAAATTATTCAAAAACTAATTTTCAACTGTCGCAAATTTTATGTGCGCCAGGGATTGCCTTTTCTATAGTAAATTATTCAAAAACTAATTTTTATACTGTCACAAATTTTAATTGCGCCAGGGATTGCCTTTTATATAGTAAATTATTCAAAAACTAATTTTCAACTGTCACAAATTTTAAATATCCCAGGGATTGCCTTTTCTACAGTAAATTATTCAAAAACTAATTTTATACTGTCGCAAATTTTAATTACGCCAGGGATTGCCTTTTATATAGTAAATTTTTCAAAAACTAATTTTCTACTGTCACAAATTTATGTGCGCCAGGGATTGCCTTTTCTATAGTAAATTATTCAAAAAATAATTTTCTACTGTCACAAATTTTAAATATCCCAGGGATTGCCTTTTCTATAGTAAATTATTCAAAAAATAATTTTCTACTGTCGCAAATTTTAATTACGCCAGGGATTGCCTTTTATATAGTAAATTATTCAAAAACTAATTTTATACTGTCGCAAATTTTATGTGCGCCAGGATTGCCTTTTCTATAGTAAATTATTCAAAAAATAATTTTCAACTGTCGCAAATTTTAATTGCGCCAGGGATTGCCTTTTCTATAGTAAATTATTCAAAAACTAATTTTATACTGTCGCAAATTTTAATTGCGCCCAGGGATTGCCTTTTTCTATAGTAAATTATTCAAAAAATAATTTTCTACTGTCGCAAATTTTAATTACGCCAGGGATTGCCTTTTATATAGTAAATTATTCAAAAATAATTTTCAACTGTCACAAATTTTAATTGCGCCAGGGATTGCCTTTTCTACAGTAAATTATTCAAAAAC
This sequence comes from Dioctria linearis, assembly GCA_963930735.1. NCBI lineage: Eukaryota > Metazoa > Arthropoda > Insecta > Diptera > Asilidae > Dioctria > Dioctria linearis. The sequence goes on from CAWVNZ010001989.1 coordinate 199,238, forward strand.
TAATTTTATACTGTCGCAAATTTTAATTGCGCCAGGGATTGCCTTTTCTATAGTAAATTATTCAAAAACTATATTTTATACTGTCACAAATTTAATTGCGCCAGGGATTGCCTTTTCTATAGTAAATTATTCAAAAAATAATTTTATACTGTCGCAAATTTTAATTACGCCAGGGATTGCCTTTTATATAGTAAATTTTCAAAAATAATTTTCAACTGTCACAAATTTTAATTGCGCCAGGGATTGCCTTTTCTATAGTAAATTATTCAAAAAATAATTTTCTACTGTCGCAAATTTTATGTGCGCCAGGGATTGCCTTTTCTATAGTAAATTATTCAAAAAATAATTTTCAACTGTCGCAAATTTTAATTGCGCCAGGATTGCCTTTTCTATAGTAAATTATTCAAAAACTAATTTTATACTGTCGCAAATTTTAATTGCGCCAGGGATTGCCTTTTCTATAGTAAATTATTCAAAAAAATAATTTTCTACTGTCGCAAATTTTAATTACGCCAGGGATTGCCTTTTATTTAGTAAATTATTCAAAAAATAATTTTCAACTGTCACAAATTTTAATTGCGCCAGGGATTGCCTTTTCTACAGTAAATTATTCAAAAACTAATTTTATACTGTCGCAAATTTTAATTGCGCCAGGGATTGCCTTTTATATAGTAAATTATTCAAAAAATAATTTTATACTGTCGCAAATTTTATGTGCGCCAGGGATTGCCTTTTCTACAGTAAATTATTCAAAAACTAATTTTATACTGTCGCAAATTTTAATTACGCCAGGGATTGCCTTTTCTATAGTAAATTATTCAAAAACTAATTTCAACTGTCACAAATTTTAATTGCGCCAGGGATTGACTTTTCTATAGTAAATTATTCAAAAACTAATTTTCAACAGTCGCAAATTTTAAATATCCCAGGGATTGCCTTTTCTATAGTAAATTTTCAAAAAATAATTTTCTACTGTCGCAAATTTTAAATATCCCAGGGATTGATTGCCTTTTATATAGTAATTATTCAAAAAATAATTTTATACTGTCGCAAATTTTAAATATCCCAGGGATTGCCTTTTCTATAGTAAATTTTTCAAAAACTAATTTTCAACTGTCACAAATTTTAATTGCGCCAGGGATTGACTTTTCTATAGTAAATTATTCAAAAAATAATTTTCAACTGTCACAAATTTTAATTGCGCCAGGGATTGCCTTTTATATAGTAAATTTTTCAAAAACTAATTTTATACTGTCACAAATTTTAATTGCGCCAGGGATTGCCTTTTCTATAGTAAATTATTCAAAAACTAATTTTATACTGTCACAAATTTTAATTGCGCCAGGGATTGCCTTTTCTATAGTAAATTATTCAAAAACTAATTTTCTACTGTCACAAATTTTAATTGCGCCAGGATTGCCTTTTATATAGTAAATTATTCAAAAAATAATTTTATACTGTCACAAATTTTAATTGCGCCAGGGATTGCCTTTTATATAGTAAATTATTCAAAAAATAATTTTCTACTGTCACAAATTTTATGTGCGCCAGGATTGCCTTTTCTATAGTAAATTTTTCAAAACTAATTTTATACTGTCGCAAATTTTAATTGCGCAGGGATTGCCTTTTCTATAGTAAATTATTCAAAAACTAATTTTATACTGTCGCAAATTTTAATTGCGCCAGGGATTGCCTTTTCTATAGTAAATTATTCAAAAAATAATTTTCTACTGTCGCAAATTTTAAATATCCCAGGGATTGCCTTTTCTATAGTAAATTATTCAAAAAATAATTTTCTACTGTCGCAAATTTTAAATATCCCAGGGATTGCCTTTTCTATAGTAAATTATTCAAAAACTAATTTTATACTGTCACAAATTTTAATTGCGCCAGGGATTGCCTTTTCTATAGTAAATTATTCAAAAAAAAATTTTATACTGTCGCAAATTTTAAATATCCCAGGGATTGCCTTTTCTATAGTAAATTTTTCAAAAACTAATTTTCTACTGTCGCAAATTTTAATTGCGCCAGGGATTGCCTTTTCTATTGTAAATTATTCAAAAACTAATTTTCTACTGTCGCAAATTTTAATTGCGCCAGGGATTGCCTTTTCTATAGTAAATTATTCAAAAAATAATTTTATACTGTCGCAAATTTTAAATATCCCAGGGATTGCCTTTTATATAGTAAATTATTCAAAAACTAATTTTATACTGTCACAAATTTTATGTGCGCCAGGGATTGCCTTTTCTACAGTAAATTTTTCAAAAACTAATTTTATACTGTCGCAAATTTTAAATATCCCAGGGATTGCCTTTTCTATAGTAAATTTTTCAAAAACTAATTTTCTACTGTCGCAAATTTTAATTGCGCCAGGGATTGCCTTTTCTATAGTAAATTATTCAAAAAATAATTTTCAACTGTCACAAATTTTAATTGCGCCAGGGATTGCCTTTTATATAGTAAATTTTTCAAAAACTAATTTTATACTGTCGCAAATTTTAAATATCCCAGGGATTGCCTTTTCTATAGTAAATTATTCAAAAAATAATTTTATACTGTCGCAAATTTTAAATATCCCAGGGATTGCCTTTTATATAGTAAATTATTCAAAAACTAATTTTATACTGTCACAAATTTTAAATATCCCAGGGATTGCCTTTTCTATAGTAAATTATTCAAAAAATAATTTTCTACTGTCGCAAATTTTAAATATCCCAGGGATTGCCTTTTATATAGTAAATTATTCAAAAACTAATTTTATACTGTCGCAAATTTTAAATATCCCAGGGATTGCCTTTTCTATAGTAAATTATTCAAAAACTAATTTTATACTGTCACAAATTTTATGTGTGCCAGGGATTGCCTTTTCTATAGTAAATTATTCAAAAACTAATTTTCTACTGTCGCAAATTTTATGTGCGCCAGGGATTGCCTTTTCTATAGTAAATTATTCAAAAAATAATTTTATACTGTCGCAAATTTTAATTGCGCCAGGGATTGCCTTTTCTATAGTAAATTATTCAAAAAATAATTTTCAACTGTCACAAATTTTATGTGCGCCAGGGATTGCCTTTTCTATAGTAAATTATTCAAAAACTAATTTTATACTGTCGCAAATTTTAATTGCGCCAGGGATTGCCTTTTATATAGTAAATTATTCAAAAAATAATTTTCTACTGTCGCAAATTTTAAATATCCCAGGGATTGCCTTTTCTATAGTAAATTATTCAAAAACTAATTTTATACTGTCGCAAATTTTAAATATCCCAGGGGATTGCCTTTTCTATAGTAAATTATTCAAAAACTAATTTTATACTGTCGCAAATTTTAAATATCCCAGGGATTGCCTTTTCTATAGTAAATTATTCAAAAAATAATTTTATACTGTCGCAAATTTTAAATATCCCAGGGATTGCCTTTTATATAGTAAATTATTCAAAAACTAATTTTATACTGTCGCAAATTTTAAATATCCCAGGGATTGCCTTTTCTATAGTAAATTATTCAAAAACTAATTTTGTACTGTCACAAATTTTATGTGCGCCAGGGATTGCCTTTTATATAGTAAATTATTCAAAAAATAATTTTATACTGTCACAAATTTTAATTGCGCCAGGGATTGCCTTTTCTATAGTAAATTATTCAAAAACTAATTTTCAAGTGTCACAAATTTTAATTGCGCCAGGGATTGCCTTTTCTACAGTAAATTATTCAAAAACTAATTTTATACTGTCGCAAATTTTAAATATCCCAGGGATTGCCTTTTCTATAGTAAATTATTCAAAAACTAATTTTATACTGTCGCAAATTTTATGTGCGCCAGGGATTGCCTTTTATATAGTAAATTATTCAAAAACTAATTTTATACTGTCGCAAATTTTATGTGCGCCAGGGATTGCCTTTTCTATAGTAAATTTTTCAAAAACTAATTTTATACTGTCACAAATTTTAATTGCGCCAGGGATTGACTTTTCTATAGTAAATTATTCAAAAAATAATTTTCTACTGTCGCAAATTTTAAATATCCCAGGGATTGCCTTTTATATAGTAAATTTTTCAAAAACTAATTTTATACTGTCTCAAATTTTATGTGCGCCAGGGATTGCCTTTTATATAGTAAATTATTCAAAAAATAATTTTCAACTGTCACAAATTTTATGTGCGCCAGGGATTGCCTTTTCTATAGTAAATTATTCAAAAACTAATTTTATACTGTCGCAAATTTTATGTGCGCCAGGGATTGCCTTTTCTATAGTAAATTATTCAAAAACTAATTTTCAACTGTCGCAAATTTTATGTGCGCCAGGGATTGACTTTTCTATAGTAAATTATTCAAAAAATAATTTTCTACTGTCACAAATTTTATGTGCGCCAGGGATTGCCTTTTCTACAGTAAATTATTCAAAAAATAATTTTATACTGTCGCAAATTTTAATTGCGCCAGGGATTGCCTTTTCTATAGTAAATTATTCAAAAACTAATTTTATACTGTCGCAAATTTTAATTGCGCCAGGGATTGACTTTTCTATAGTAAATTATTCAAAAAATAATTTTATACTGTCACAAATTTTAATTGCGCCAGGGATTGCCTTTTATATAGTAAATTTTTCAAAAACTAATTTTATACTGTCACAAATTTTAATTGCGCCAGGGATTGCCTTTCTATAGTAAATTATTCAAAAACTAATTTTATACTGTCACAAATTTTAATTGCGCCAGGGATTGCCTTTTCTATAGTAAATTATTCAAAAACTAATTTTCTACTGTCACAAATTTTAATTGCGCCAGGGATTGCCTTTTATATAGTAAATCATTCAAAAAATAATTTTATACTGTCACAAATTTTAATTGCGCCAGGGATTGCCTTTTATATAGTAAATTATTCAAAAAATAATTTTCTACTGTCACAAATTTTATGTGCGCCAGGGATTGCCTTTTCTATAGTAAATTTTTCAAAAACTAATTTTATACTGTCGCAAATTTTAATTGCGCCAGGGATTGCCTTTTCTATAGTAAATTATTCAAAAACTAATTTTATACTGTCGCAAATTTTAATTGCGCCAGGGATTGACTTTTCTATAGTAAATTATTCAAAAAATAATTTTCTACTGTCGCAAATTTTAAATATCCCAGGGATTGCCTTTTCTATAGTAAATTTTTCAAAAAATAATTTTCAACTGTCACAAATTTTAATTGCGCCAGGGATTGCCTTTTCTATAGTAAATTATTCAAAAACTAATTTTATACTGTCACAAATTTTAATTGCGCCAGGGATTGCCTTTTCTATAGTAAATTATTCAAAAACTAATTTTCTACTGTCACAAATTTTAATTGCGCCAGGGATTGCCTTTTATATAGTAAATTATTCAAAAAATAATTTTATACTGTCGCAAATTTTAATTGCGCCAGGGATTGCCTTTTATATAGTAAATTTTTCAAAAACTAATTTTCTACTGACACAAATTTTAATTGCGCCAGGGATTGCCTTTTATATAGTAAATTATTCAAAAACTAATTTTCAACTGTCACAAATTTTAATTGCGCCAGGGATTGCCTTTTATATAGTAAATTATTCAAAAAATAATTTTCAACTGTCGCAAATTTTAATTGCGCCAGGGATTGCCTTTTATATAGTAAATTATTCAAAAAATAATTTTCTACTGTCGCAAATTTTAATTGCGCCAGGGATTGCCTTTTATATAGTAAATTTTTCAAAAACTAATTTTATACTGTCACAAATTTTAATTACGCCAGGGATTGCCTTTTATATTGTAAATTATTCAAAAAATAATTTTCAACTGTCACAAATTTTAATTGCGCCAGGGATTGCCTTTTATATAGTAAATTATTCAAAAAATAATTTTCTACTGTCGCAAATTTTAAATATCCCAGGGATTGCCTTTTCTATAGTAAATTTTTCAAAAAATAATTTTCAACTGTCACAAATTTTAATTGCGCCAGGGATTGCCTTTTCTATAGTAAATTATTCAAAAACTAATTTTATACTGTCACAAATTTTAATTGCGCCAGGGATTGCCTTTTCTATAGTAAATTATTCAAAAACTAATTTTCTACTGTCACAAATTTTAAATATCCCAGGGATTGCCTTTTCTATAGTAAATTATTCAAAAAATAATTTTATACTGTCACAAATTTTAATTGCGCCAGGGATTGCCTTTTATATAGTAAATTATTCAAAAACTAATTTTATACTGTCACAAATTTTAATTGCGCCAGGGATTGCCTTTTCTATAGTAAATTATTCAAAAACTAATTTTATACTGTCACAAATTTTAATTGCGCCAGGGATTGACTTTTCTATAGTAAATTATTCAAAAAATAATTTTATACTGTCGCAAATTTTAAATATCCCAGGGATTGCCTTTTCTACAGTAAATTATTCAAAAAATAATTTTCTACTGTCGCAAATTTTATGTGCGCCAGGGATTGCCTTTTCTATAGTAAATTATTCAAAAACTAATTTTCTACTGTCGCAAATTTTAAATATCCCAGGGATTGCCTTTTCTATAGTAAATTATTCAAAAACTAATTTTCTACTGTCGCAAATTTTAAATATCCCAGGGATTGCCTTTTCTACAGTAAATTATTCAAAAAATAATTTTCAACTGTCACAAATTTTAATTGCGCCAGGGATTGACTTTTCTACAGTAAATTATTCAAAAAATAATTTTCTACTGTCGCAAATTTTATGTGCGCCAGGGATTGCCTTTTCTATAGTAAATTATTCAAAAACTAATTTTCTACTGTCGCAAATTTTAAATATCCCAGGGATTGCCTTTTCTATAGTAAATTATTCAAAAATAATTTTCAACTGTCACAAATTTTAATTGCGCCAGGGATTGCCTTTTCTATAGTAAATTATTCAAAAACTAATTTTATACTGTCACAAATTTTAATTACGCCAGGGATTGCCTTTTCTATAGTAAATTATTCAAAAACTAATTTTATACTGTCACAAATTTTATGTGCGCCAGGGATTGCCTTTTCTATAGTAAATTATTCAAAAAATAATTTTATACTGTCGCAAATTTTAATTACGCCAGGGATTGCCTTTTATATAGTAAATTTTTCAAAAAATAATTTTCAACTGTCACAAATTTTAATTGCGCCAGGGATTGCCTTTTCTATAGTAAATTATTCAAAAACTAATTTTATACTGTCACAAATTTTATGTGCGCCAGGGATTGCCTTTTCTATAGTAAATTATTCAAAAACTAATTTTCTACTGTCGCAAATTTTAAATATCCCAGGGATTGCCTTTTCTATAGTAAATTATTCAAAAAATAATTTTATACTGTCGCAAATTTTAATTACGCCAGGGATTGCCTTTTCTACAGTAAATTATTCAAAAAATAATTTTATACTGTCACAAATTTTAATTGCGCCAGGGATTGCCTTTTCTATAGTAAATTATTCAAAAAATAATTTTCTACTGTCGCAAATTTTAATTGCGCCAGGGATTGCCTTTTCTATAGTAAATTATTCAAAAACTAATTTTATACTGTCACAAATTTTAATTGCGCCAGGGATTGCCTTTTCTATAGTAAATTATTCAAAAAATAATTTTATACTGTCGCAAATTTTAATTACGCCAGGGATTGCCTTTTATATAGTAAATTTTTCAAAAACTAATTTTATACTGTCGCAAATTTTATGTGCGCCAGGGATTGACTTTTCTATAGTAAATTATTCAAAAAATAATTTTCAACTGTCACAAATTTTAAATATCCCAGGGATTGCCTTTTCTATAGTAAATTATTCAAAAAATAATTTTCAACTGTCACAAATTTTAAATATCCCAGGGATTGCCTTTTCTATAGTAAATTATTCAAAAACTAATTTTATACTGTCGCAAATTTTAATTGCGCCAGGGATTGCCTTTTCTATAGTAAATTATTCAAAAACTAATTTTCAACTGTCGCAAATTTTATGTGCGCCAGGGATTGACTTTTCTATAGTAAATTATTCAAAAAATAATTTTCAACTGTCGCAAATTTTAATTGCGCCACGGATTGCCTTTTCTATAGTAAATTATTCAAAAAATAATTTTATACTGTCACAAATTTTAATTGCGCCAGGGATTGCCTTTTCTATAGTAAATTATTCAAAAAATAATTTTCTACTGTCGCAAATTTTAATTGCGCCAGGGATTGCCTTTTCTATAGTAAATTATTCAAAAACTAATTTTATACTGTCACAAATTTTAATTGCGCCAGGGATTGCCTTTTCTATAGTAAATTATTCAAAAAATAATTTTATACTGTCGCAAATTTTAATTACGCCAGGGATTGCCTTTTCTATAGTAAATTATTCAAAAACTAATTTTCAACTGTCGCAAATTTTATGTGCGCCAGGGATTGACTTTTCTATAGTAAATTATTCAAAAAATAATTTTCAACTGTCGCAAATTTTAATTACGCCAGGGATTGCCTTTTCTACAGTAAATTATTCAAAAAATAATTTTATACTGTCGCAAATTTTAATTACGCCAGGGATTGCCTTTTCTATAGTAAATTATTCAAAAACTAATTTTATACTGTCGCAAATTTTAAATATCCCAGGGATTGCCTTTTCTATAGTAAATTATTCAAAAAATAATTTTCAACTGTCGCAAATTTTATGTGCGCCAGGGATTGACTTTTCTATAGTAAATTATTCAAAAACTAATTTTCTACTGTCGCAAATTTTAAATATCCCAGGGATTGCCTTTTCTATAGTAAATTATTCAAAAACTAATTTTATACTGTCGCAAATTTTATGTGCGCCAGGGATTGCCTTTTCTATAGTAAATTATTCAAAAACTAATTTTCTACTGTCGCAAATTTTAAATATCCCAGGGATTGCCTTTTCTATAGTAAATTATTCAAAAAATAATTTTCAACTGTCACAAATTTTAATTACGCCAGGGATTGCCTTTTCTATAGTAAATTATTCAAAAAATAATTTTCAACTGTCACAAATTTTAATTGCGCCAGGGATTGACTTTTCTATAGTAAATTATTCAAAAAATAATTTTCAACTGTCACAAATTTTAATTGCGCCAGGGATTGCCTTTTATATAGTAAATTTTTCAAAAACTAATTTTATACTGTCACAAATTTTAATTACGCCAGGGATTGCCTTTTCTATAGTAAATTATTCAAAAAATAATTTTATACTGTCGCAAATTTTAATTGCGCCAGGGATTGACTTTTCTATAGTAAATTATTCAAAAACTAATTTTATACTGTCACAAATTTTAATTACGCCAGGGATTGCCTTTTCTATAGTAAATTATTCAAAAACTAATTTTATACTGTCACAAATTTTAATTACGCCAGGGATTGCCTTTTCTATAGTAAATTATTCAAAAAATAATTTTCAACTGTCACAAATTTTAATTGCGCCAGGGATTGCCTTTTATATAGTAAATTATTCAAAAAATAATTTTCTACTTTCGCAAATTTTATGTGCGCCAGGGATTGCCTTTTCTATAGTAAATTATTCAAAAACTAATTTTATACTGTCACAAATTTTAATTGCGCCAGGGATTGCCTTTTATATAGTAAATTATTCAAAAAATAATTTTATACTGTCGCAAATTTTAATTGCGCCAGGGATTGCCTTTTATATAGTAAATTATTCAAAAACTAATTTTCAACTGTCACAAATTTTAAATATCCCAGGGATTGCCTTTTCTATAGTAAATTATTCAAAAAATAATTTTATACTGTCGCAAATTTTAAATATCCCAGGGATTGCCTTTTCTATAGTAAATTATTCAAAAAATAATTTTCAACTGTCACAAATTTTATGTGCGCCAGGGATTGCCTTTTCTATAGTAAATTATTCAAAAACTAATTTTATACTGTCGCAAATTTTATGTGCGCCAGGGATTGCCTTTTCTATAGTAAATTATTCAAAAAATAATTTTCTACTGTCGCAAATTTTAAATATCCCAGGGATTGCCTTTTCTATAGTAAATTATTCAAAAACTAATTTTATACTGTCGCAAATTTTAATTGCGCCAGGGATTGCCTTTTCTATAGTAAATTATTCAAAAAATAATTTTCTACTGTCGCAAATTTTAAATATCCCAGGGATTGCCTTTTCTATAGTAAATTATTCAAAAAATAATTTTATACTGTCGCAAATTTTATGTGCGCCAGGGATTGCCTTTTCTATAGTAAATTATTCAAAAACTAATTTTCAACTGTCACAAATTTTATGTGCGCCAGGGATTGCCTTTTCTACAGTAAATTATTCAAAAAATAATTTTCAACTGTCACAAATTTTAATTGCGCCAGGGATTGACTTTTCTATAGTAAATTATTCAAAAAATAATTTTTTACTGTCGCAAATTTTATGTGCGCCAGGGATTGACTTTTCTATAGTAAATTATTCAAAAAATAATTTTATACTGTCGCAAATTTTAAATATCCCAGGGATTGCCTTTTCTATAGTAAATTATTCAAAAACTAATTTTATACTGTCGCAAATTTTAATTGCGCCAGGGATTGCCTTTTCTATAGTAAATTATTCAAAAACTAATTTTATACTGTCACAAATTTTAAATATCCCAGGGATTGCCTTTTCTATAGTAAATTATTCAAAAACTAATTTTATACTGTCGCAAATTTTAATTGCGCCAGGGATTGCCTTTTCTATAGTAAATTATTCAAAAAATAATTTTATACTGTCGCAAATTTTAATTGCGCCAGGGATTGCCTTTTATATAGTAAATTTTTCAAAAACTAATTTTATACTGTCGCAAATTTTATGTGCGCCAGGGATTGACTTTTCTATAGTAAATTATTCAAAAAATAATTTTCAACTGTCGCAAATTTTAATTGCGCCAGGGATTGCCTTTTCTATAGTAAATTATTCAAAAAATAATTTTCTACTGTCGCAAATTTTAAATATCCCAGGGATTGCCTTTTCTATAGTAAATTATTCAAAAACTAATTTTATACTGTCGCAAATTTTAATTGCGCCAGGGATTGCCTTTTCTATAGTAAATTATTCAAAAAATAATTTTATACTGTCGCAAATTTTAAATATCCCAGGGATTGCCTTTTCTATAGTAAATTTTTCAAAAACTAATTTTATACTGTCGCAAATTTTAAATATCCCAGGGATTGCCTTTTCTATAGTAAATTATTCAAAAACTAATTTTCTACTGTCGCAAATTTTAAATATCCCAGGGATTGCCTTTTCTACAGTAAATTATTCAAAAAATAATTTTCAACTGTCACAAATTTTAATTGCGCCAGGGATTGACTTTTCTATAGTAAATTATTCAAAAAATAATTTTTTACTGTCGCAAATTTTATGTGCGCCAGGGATTGACTTTTCTATAGTAAATTATTCAAAAAATAATTTTATACTGTCGCAAATTTTAAATATCCCAGGGATTGCCTCTTCTATAGTAAATTATTCAAAAGCTAATTTTATACTGTCGCAAATTTTAATTGCGCCAGGGATTGCCTTTTCTATAGTAAATTATTCAAAAACTAATTTTATACTGTCACAAATTTTAAATATCCCAGGGATTGCCTTTTCTATAGTAAATTATTCAAAAACTAATTTTATACTGTCGCAAATTTTAATTGCGCCAGGGATTGCCTTTTCTATAGTAAATTATTCAAAAAATAATTTTCTACTGTCGCAAATTTTAATTGCGCCAGGGATTGCCTTTTCTATAGTAAATTATTCAAAAACTAATTTTCAACTGTCGCAAATTTTATGTGCGCCAGGGATTGACTTTTCTATAGTAAATTATTCAAAAAATAATTTTCAACTGTCGCAAATTTTAATTACGCCAGGGATTGCCTTTTCTACAGTAAATTATTCAAAAAATAATTTTATACTGTCGCAAATTTTAATTACGCCAGGGATTGCCTTTTCTATAGTAAATTATTCAAAAACTAATTTTATACTGTCGCAAATTTTAAATATCCCAGGGATTGCCTTTTCTATAGTAAATTATTCAAAAAATAATTTTCAACTGTCGCAAATTTTATGTGCGCCAGGGATTGACTTTTCTATAGTAAATTATTCAAAAACTAATTTTCTACTGTCGCAAATTTTAAATATCCCAGGGATTGCCTTTTATATAGTAAATTTTTCAAAAACTAATTTTATACTGTCGCAAATTTTATGTGCGCCAGGGATTGACTTTTCTATAGTAAATTATTCAAAAAATAATTTTCAACTGTCACAAATTTTAAATATCCCAGGGATTGCCTTTTCTATAGTAAATTATTCAAAAAATAATTTTCAACTGTCACAAATTTTAAATATCCCAGGGATTGCCTTTTCTATAGTAAATTATTCAAAAACTAATTTTATACTGTCGCAAATTTTAATTGCGCCAGGGATTGCCTTTTCCATAGTAAATTATTCAAAAACTAATTTTCAACTGTCGCAAATTTTATGTGCGCCAGGGATTGACTTTTCTATAGTAAATTTTTCAAAAACTAATTTTATACTGTCGCAAATTTTATGTGCGCCAGGGATTGACTTTTCTATAGTAAATTATTCAAAAAATAATTTTCAACTGTCGCAAATTTTAATTACGCCAGGGATTGCCTTTTCTACAGTAAATTATTCAAAAAATAATTTTATACTGTCGCAAATTTTATGTGCGCCAGGGATTGACTTTTCTATAGTAAATTATTCAAAAAATAATTTTCAACTGTCGCAAATTTTAATTACGCCAGGGATTGCCTTTTCTACAGTAAATTATTCAAAAAATAATTTTATACTGTCACAAATTTTAATTGCGCCAGGGATTGCCTTTTCTATAGTAAATTATTCAAAAACTAATTTTCTACTGTCGCAAATTTTAATTGCGCCAGGGATTGACTTTTCTATAGTAAATTATTCAAAAAATAATTTTCTACTGTCGCAAATTTTAAATATCCCAGGGATTGCCTTTTCTATAGTAAATTATTCAAAAACTAATTTTATACTGTCACAAATTTTAATTACGCCAGGGATTGCCTTTTCTATAGTAAATTATTCAAAAACTAATTTTATACTGTCGCAAATTTTAATTACGCCAGGGATTGCCTTTTCTATAGTAAATTATTCAAAAACTAATTTTATACTGTCACAAATTTTAAATATCCCAGGGATTGCCTTTTCTATAGTAAATTATTCAAAAACTAATTTTCAACTGTCACAAATTTTAATTGCGCCAGGGATTGACTTTTCTATAGTAAATTATTCAAAAACTAATTTTCAACTGTCACAAATTTTAATTGCGCCAGGGATTGACTTTTCTATAGTAAATTATTCAAAAAATAATTTTCAACTGTCGCAAATTTTATGTGCGCCAGGGATTGACTTTTCTATAGTAAATTATTCAAAAAATAATTTTCAACTGTCGCAAATTTTAAATATCCCAGGGATTGCCTTTTCTATAGTAAATTATTCAAAAACTAATTTTATACTGTCACAAATTTTAAATATCCCAGGGATTGCCTTTTCTATAGTAAATTATTCAAAAACTAATTTTCAACTGTCACAAATTTTAATTGCGCCAGGGATTGCCTTTTCTATAGTAAATTATTCAAAAACTAATTTTCTACTGTCGCAAATTTTAAATATCCCAGGGATTGCCTTTTCTACAGTAAATTATTCAAAAAATAATTTTCAACTGTCACAAATTTTAATTGCGCCAGGGATTGACTTTTCTATAGTAAATTATTCAAAAAATAATTTTTTACTGTCGCAAATTTTATGTGCGCCAGGGATTGACTTTTCTATAGTAAATTATTCAAAAAATAATTTTATACTGTCGCAAATTTTAAATATCCCAGGGATTGCCTCTTCTATAGTAAATTATTCAAAAGCTAATTTTATACTGTCGCAAATTTTAATTGCGCCAGGGATTGCCTTTTCTATAGTAAATTATTCAAAAACTAATTTTATACTGTCACAAATTTTAAATATCCCAGGGATTGCCTTTTCTATAGTAAATTATTCAAAAACTAATTTTATACTGTCGCAAATTTTAATTGCGCCAGGGATTGCCTTTTCTATAGTAAATTATTCAAAAAATAATTTTATACTGTCGCAAATTTTAATTGCGCCAGGGATTGCCTTTTATATAGTAAATTTTTCAAAAACTAATTTTATACTGTCGCAAATTTTATGTGCGCCAGGGATTGACTTTTCTATAGTAAATTATTCAAAAAATAATTTTCAACTGTCGCAAATTTTAACTGCGCCAGGGATTGCCTTTTCTATAGTAAATTATTCAAAAAATAATTTTATACTGTCACAAATTTTAATTGCGCCAGGGATTGCCTTTTCTATAGTAAATTATTCAAAAAATAATTTTCTACTGTCGCAAATTTTAATTGCGCCAGGGATTGCCTTTTCTATAGTAAATTATTCAAAAACTAATTTTCTACTGTCGCAAATTTTAATTGCGCCAGGGATTGCCTTTTCTATAGTAAATTATTCAAAAACTAATTTTATACTGTCACAAATTTTAATTGCGCCAGGGATTGCCTTTTCTATAGTAAATTATTCAAAAAATAATTTTATACTGTCGCAAATTTTAATTACGCCAGGGATTACCTTTTCTATAGTAAATTATTCAAAAACTAATTTTCAACTGTCGCAAATTTTATGTGCGCCAGGGATTGACTTTTCTATAGTAAATTATTCAAAAAATAATTTTCAACTGTCGCAAATTTTAATTACGCCAGGGATTGCCTTTTCTACAGTAAATTATTCAAAAAATAATTTTATACTGTCGCAAATTTTAATTACGCCAGGGATTGCCTTTTCTATAGTAAATTATTCAAAAACTAATTTTATACTGTCGCAAATTTTAAATATCCCAGGGATTGCCTTTTCTATAGTAAATTATTCAAAAAATAATTTTCAACTGTCGCAAATTTTATGTGCGCCAGGGATTGACTTTTCTATAGTAAATTATTCAAAAACTAATTTTCTACTGTCGCAAATTTTAAATATCCCAGGGATTGCCTTTTATATAGTAAATTTTTCAAAAACTAATTTTACACTGTCGCAAATTTTATGTGCGCCAGGGATTGACTTTTCTATAGTAAATTATTCAAAAAATAATTTTCAACTGTCACAAATTTTAAATATCCCAGGGATTGCCTTTTCTATAGTAAATTATTCAAAAAATAATTTTCAACTGTCACAAATTTTAAATATCCCAGGGATTGCCTTTTCTATAGTAAATTATTCAAAAACTAATTTTATACTGTCGCAAATTTTAATTGCGCCAGGGATTGCCTTTTCCATAGTAAATTATTCAAAAACTAATTTTCAACTGTCGCAAATTTTATGTGCGCCAGGGATTGACTTTTCTATAGTAAATTTTTCAAAAACTAATTTTATACTGTCGCAAATTTTATGTGCGCCAGGGATTGACTTTTCTATAGTAAATTATTCAAAAAATAATTTTCAACTGTCGCAAATTTTAATTACGCCAGGGATTGCCTTTTCTACAGTAAATTATTCAAAAAATAATTTTATACTGTCGCAAATTTTATGTGCGCCAGGGATTGACTTTTCTATAGTAAATTATTCAAAAAATAATTTTCAACTGTCGCAAATTTTAATTACGCCAGGGATTGCCTTTTCTACAGTAAATTATTCAAAAAATAATTTTATACTGTCACAAATTTTAATTGCGCCAGGGATTGCCTTTTCTATAGTAAATTATTCAAAAACTAATTTTCTACTGTCGCAAATTTTAATTGCGCCAGGGATTGACTTTTCTATAGTAAATTATTCAAAAAATAATTTTCTACTGTCGCAAATTTTAAATATCCCAGGGATTGCCTTTTCTATAGTAAATTATTCAAAAACTAATTTTATACTGTCACAAATTTTAATTACGCCAGGGATTGCCTTTTCTATAGTAAATTATTCAAAAACTAATTTTATACTGTCGCAAATTTTAATTACGCCAGGGATTGCCTTTTCTATAGTAAATTATTCAAAAACTAATTTTATACTGTCACAAATTTTAAATATCCCAGGGATTGCCTTTTCTATAGTAAATTATTCAAAAACTAATTTTCAACTGTCACAAATTTTAATTGCGCCAGGGATTGACTTTTCTATAGTAAATTATTCAAAAACTAATTTTCAACTGTCACAAATTTTAATTGCGCCAGGGATTGACTTTTCTATAGTAAATTATTCAAAAAATAATTTTCAACTGTCGCAAATTTTATGTGCGCCAGGGATTGACTTTTCTATAGTAAATTATTCAAAAAATAATTTTCAACTGTCGCAAATTTTAAATATCCCAGGGATTGCCTTTTCTATAGTAAATTATTCAAAAACTAATTTTATACTGTCACAAATTTTAATTGCGCCAGGGATTGCCTTTTATATAGTAAATTATTCAAAAACTAATTTTCAACTGTCACAAATTTTAAATATCCCAGGGATTGCCTTTTCTATAGTAAATTATTCAAAAAATAATTTTATACTGTCGCAAATTTTAAATATCCCAGGGATTGCCTTTTCTATAGTAAATTATTCAAAAACTAATTTTATACTGTCACAAATTTTAATTGCGCCAGGGATTGCCTTTTATATAGTAAATTTTTCAAAAACTAATTTTCTACTGTCGCAAATTTTAAATATCCCAGGGATTGCCTTTTCTATAGTAAATTATTCAAAAACTAATTTTATACTGTCGCAAATTTTATGTGCGCCAGGGATTGCCTTTTCTATAGTAAATTATTCAAAAAATAATTTTATACTGTCGCAAATTTTAAATACGCCAGGGATTGCCTTTTATATAGTAAATTATTCAAAAACTAATTTTCTACTGTCGCAAATTTTAAATATCCCAGGGATTGCCTTTTCTACAGTAAATTATTCAAAAAATAATTTTCAACTGTCACAAATTTTATGTGCGCCAGGGATTGCCTTTTCTATAGTAAATTATTCAAAAAATAATTTTCTACTGTCGCAAATTTTATGTGCGCCAGGGATTGCCTTTTCTATAGTAAATTATTCAAAAAATAATTTTATACTGTCGCAAATTTTAATTGCGCCAGGGATTGCCTTTTCTATAGTAAATTATTCAAAAAATAATTTTATACTGTCGCAAATTTTATGTGCGCCAGGGATTGCCTTTTCTATAGTAAATTATTCAAAAACTAATTTTATACTGTCGCAAATTTTATGTGCGCCAGGGATTGCCTTTTCTATAGTAAATTATTCAAAAACTAATTTTCTACTGTCGCAAATTTTAATTGCGCCAGGGATTGCCTTTTCTATAGTAAATTATTCAAAAAATAATTTTCAACTGTCACAAATTTTATGTGCGCCAGGGATTGCCTTTTCTATAGTAAATTATTCAAAAAATAATTTTCAACTGTCGCAAATTTTATGTGCGCCAGGGATTGACTTTTCTATAGTAAATTATTCAAAAAATAATTTTCAACTGTCGCAAATTTTAAATATCCCAGGGATTGCCTTTTCTATAGTAAATTATTCAAAAACTAATTTTATACTGTCACAAATTTTAATTGCGCCAGGGATTGCCTTTTATATAGTAAATTATTCAAAAACTAATTTTCAACTGTCACAAATTTTAAATATCCCAGGGATTGCCTTTTCTATAGTAAATTATTCAAAAAATAATTTTATACTGTCGCAAATTTTAAATATCCCAGGGATTGCCTTTTCTATAGTAAATTATTCAAAAACTAATTTTATACTGTCACAAATTTTAATTGCGCCAGGGATTGCCTTTTATATAGTAAATTTTTCAAAAACTAATTTTATACTGTCGCAAATTTTAAATATCCCAGGGATTGCCTTTTCTACAGTAAATTATTCAAAAAATAATTTTCTACTGTCGCAAATTTTATGTGCGCCAGGGATTGCCTTTTCTATAGTAAATTATTCAAAAACTAATTTTCAACTGTCACAAATTTTATGTGCGCCAGGGATTGCCTTTTCTATAGTAAATTATTCAAAAACTAATTTTATACTGTCGCAAATTTTAATTGCGCCAGGGATTGCCTTTTCTATAGTAAATTATTCAAAAACTAATTTTATACTGTCACAAATTTTAATTGCGCCAGGGATTGACTTTTCTATAGTAAATTATTCAAAAACTAATTTTCTACTGTCGCAAATTTTAAATATCCCAGGGATTGCCTTTTCTATAGTAAATTATTCAAAAACTAATTTTATACTGTCACAAATTTTAATTGCGCCAGGGATTGCCTTTTCTATAGTAAATGTTTCAAAAACTAATTTTATACTGTCGCAAATTTTATGTGCGCCAGGGATTGCCTTTTCTATAGTAAATTATTCAAAAAATAATTTTCAACTGTCACAAATTTTAATTGCGCCAGGGATTGCCTTTTCTATAGTAAATTTTTCAAAAACTAATTTTATACTGTCGCAAATTTTAATTGCGCCAGGGATTGCCTTTTCTATAGTAAATTATTCAAAAACTAATTTTATACTGTCACAAATTTTAAATATCCCAGGGATTGCCTTTTCTACAGTAAATTATTCAAAAAATAATTTTCAACTGTCACAAATTTTATGTGCGCCAGGGATTGCCTTTTCTATAGTAAATTATTCAAAAAATAATTTTCTACTGTCGCAAATTTTATGTGCGCCAGGGATTGCCTTTTCTATAGTAAATTATTCAAAAAATAATTTTATACTGTCGCAAATTTTAAATATCCCAGGGATTGCCTTTTCTATAGTAAATTTTTCAAAAACTAATTTTATACTGTCGCAAATTTTATGTGCGCCAGGGATTGCCTTTTATATAGTAAATTTTTCAAAAACTAATTTTATACTGTCGCAAATTTTAATTGCGCCAGGGATTGCCTTTTCTACAGTAAATTATTCAAAAACTAATTTTATACTGTCGCAAATTTTAAATATCCCAGGGATTGCCTTTTCTATAGTAAATTATTCAAAAAATAATTTTCTACTGTCACAAATTTTAATTGCGCCAGGGATTGACTTTTCTATAGTAAATTATTCAAAAAATAATTTTATACTGTCGCAAATTTTATGTGCGCCAGGGATTGACTTTTCTATAGTAAATTATTCAAAAAATAATTTTCTACTGTCGCAAATTTTAAATATCCCAGGGATTGCCTTTTCTATAGTAAATTATTCAAAAACTAATTTTATACTGTCGCAAATTTTATGTGCGCCAGGGATTGCCTTTTCTATAGTAAATTATTCAAAAAATAATTTTCTACTGACGCAAATTTTAAATATCCCAGGGATTGACTTTTCTATAGTAAATTATTCAAAAACTAATTTTCTACTGTCGCAAATTTTAATTACGCCAGGGATTGCCTTTTCTATAGTAAATTATTCAAAAAATAATTTTCTACTGTCGCAAATTTTAAATATCCCAGGGATTGCCTTTTCTACAGTAAATTATTCAAAAAATAATTTTCTACTGTCGCAAATTTTAAATATCCCAGGGATTGACTTTTCTATAGTAAATTATTCAAAAACTAATTTTCTACTGTCGCAAATTTTAATTACGCCAGGGATTGCCTTTTCTATAGTAAATTATTCAAAAAATAATTTTCTACTGTCGCAAATTTTAAATATCCCAGGGATTGCCTTTTCTACAGTAAATTATTCAAAAAATAATTTTCTACTGTCGCAAATTTTATGTGCGCCAGGGATTGCCTTTTCTATAGTAAATTATTCAAAAACTAATTTTCAACTGTCACAAATTTTATGTGCGCCAGGGATTGCCTTTTCTATAGTAAATTATTCAAAAACTAATTTTATACTGTCGCAAATTTTAATTGCGCCAGGGATTGCCTTTTATATAGTAAATTATTCAAAAAATAATTTTATACTGTCGCAAATTTTATGTGCGCCAGGGATTGCCTTTTCTATAGTAAATTATTCAAAAAATAATTTTCAACTGTCACAAATTTTAATTACGCCAGGGATTGCCTTTTCTATAGTAAATTATTCAAAAACTAATTTTATACTGTCACAAATTTTAATTGCGCCAGGGATTGCCTTTTCTATAGTAAATTATTCAAAAAATAATTTTCTACTGTCGCAAATTTTAAATATCCCAGGGATTGCCTTTTCTATAGTAAATTTTTCAAAAACTAATTTTATACTGTCGCAAATTTTAAATATCCCAGGGATTGCCTTTTCTATAGTAAATTATTCAAAAACTAATTTTATACTGTCACAAATTTTATGTGCGCCAGGGATTGCCTTTTCTATAGTAAATTATTCAAAAACTAATTTTATACTGTCGCAAATTTTAATTGCGCCAGGGATTGCCTTTTCTACAGTAAATTATTCAAAAACTAATTTTATACTGTCGCAAATTTTAAATATCCCAGGGATTGCCTTTTCTATAGTAAATTATTCAAAAAATAATTTTCTACTGTCACAAATTTTAATTGCGCCAGGGATTGACTTTTCTATAGTAAATTATTCAAAAAATAATTTTATACTGTCGCAAATTTTATGTGCGCCAGGGATTGACTTTTCTATAGTAAATTATTCAAAAAATAATTTTCTACTGTCGCAAATTTTAAATATCCCAGGGATTGCCTTTTCTATAGTAAATTATTCAAAAACTAATTTTATACTGTCGCAAATTTTATGTGCGCCAGGGATTGCCTTTTCTATAGTAAATTATTCAAAAAATAATTTTCTACTGTCGCAAATTTTAAATATCCCAGGGATTGACTTTTCTATAGTAAATTATTCAAAAACTAATTTTCTACTGTCGCAAATTTTAATTACGCCAGGGATTGCCTTTTCTATAGTAAATTATTCAAAAAATAATTTTCTACTGTCGCAAATTTTATGTGCGCCAGGGATTGCCTTTTCTATAGTAAATTATTCAAAAAATAATTTTCTACTGTCACAAATTTTAATTGCGCCAGGGATTGCCTTTTCTATAGTAAATTATTCAAAAACTAATTTTATACTGTCGCAAATTTTATGTGCGCCAGGGATTGCCTTTTATATAGTAAATTATTCAAAAAATAATTTTATACTGTCACAAATTTTAATTGCGCCAGGGATTGACTTTTCTATAGTAAATTATTCAAAAACTAATTTTCTACTGTCGCAAATTTTAAATATCCCAGGGATTGCCTTTTCTATAGTAAATTATTCAAAAACTAATTTTATACTGTCACAAATTTTAATTGCGCCAGGGATTGACTTTTCTATAGTAAATTTTTCAAAAACTAATTTTATACTGTCGCAAATTTTATGTGCGCCAGGGATTGCCTTTTATATAGTAAATTATTCAAAAAATAATTTTATACTGTCACAAATTTTAATTGCGCCAGGGATTGCCTTTTCTATAGTAAATTATTCAAAAACTAATTTTATACTGTCGCAAATTTTATGTGCGCCAGGGATTGCCTTTTCTATAGTAAATTATTCAAAAAATAATTTTCTACTGTCGCAAATTTTAAATATCCCAGGGATTGACTTTTCTATAGTAAATTATTCAAAAACTAATTTTCTACTGTCGCAAATTTTAATTACGCCAGGGATTGCCTTTTCTATAGTAAATTATTCAAAAAATAATTTTCTACTGTCGCAAATTTTAAATATCCCAGGGATTGCCTTTTCTATAGTAAATTATTCAAAAACTAATTTTATACTGTCGCAAATTTTATGTGCGCCAGGGATTGCCTTTTCTATAGTAAATTATTCAAAAAATAATTTTCTACTGTCGCAAATTTTAAATATCCCAGGGATTGACTTTTCTATAGTAAATTATTCAAAAACTAATTTTCTACTGTCGCAAATTTTAATTACGCCAGGGATTGCCTTTTCTATAGTAAATTATTCAAAAAATAATTTTCTACTGTCGCAAATTTTAAATATCCCAGGGATTGCCTTTTCTACAGTAAATTATTCAAAAAATAATTTTCTACTGTCGCAAATTTTAAATATCCCAGGGATTGACTTTTCTATAGTAAATTATTCAAAAACTAATTTTCTACTGTCGCAAATTTTAATTACGCCAGGGATTGCCTTTTCTATAGTAAATTATTCAAAAAATAATTTTCTACTGTCGCAAATTTTAAATATCCCAGGGATTGCCTTTTCTACAGTAAATTATTCAAAAAATAATTTTCTACTGTCGCAAATTTTATGTGCGCCAGGGATTGCCTTTTCTATAGTAAATTATTCAAAAACTAATTTTCAACTGTCACAAATTTTATGTGCGCCAGGGATTGCCTTTTCTATAGTAAATTATTCAAAAACTAATTTTATACTGTCGCAAATTTTAATTGCGCCAGGGATTGCCTTTTCTATAGTAAATTATTCAAAAAATAATTTTCTACTGTCACAAATTTTAATTGCGCCAGGGATTGACTTTTCTATAGTAAATTATTCAAAAAATAATTTTATACTGTCGCAAATTTTATGTGCGCCAGGGATTGACTTTTCTATAGTAAATTATTCAAAAAATAATTTTCTACTGTCGCAAATTTTAAATATCCCAGGGATTGCCTTTTCTACAGTAAATTATTCAAAAAATAATTTTCAACTGTCACAAATTTTATGTGCGCCAGGGATTGCCTTTTCTATAGTAAATTATTCAAAAAATAATTTTCTACTGTCGCAAATTTTAAATATCCCAGGGATTGCCTTTTATATAGTAAATTATTCAAAAAATAATTTTATACTGTCGCAAATTTTAATTACGCCAGGGATTGCCTTTTATATAGTAAATTATTCAAAAACTAATTTTCTACTGTCGCAAATTTTAAATATCCCAGGGATTGCCTTTTATATAGTAAATTTTTCAAAAACTAATTTTATACTGTCGCAAATTTTAATTGCGCCAGGGATTGCCTTTTCTACAGTAAATTTTTCAAAAACTAATTTTATACTGTCGCAAATTTTAATTACGCCAGGGATTGCCTTTTCTATAGTAAATTATTCAAAAAATAATTTTCAACTGTCACAAATTTTAATTGCGCCAGGGATTGCCTTTTCTATAGTAAATTTTTCAAAAACTAATTTTATACTGTCGCAAATTTTAATTGCGCCAGGGATTGCCTTTTCTATAGTAAATTATTCAAAAACTAATTTTATACTGTCACAAATTTTAAATATCCCAGGGATTGCCTTTTCTACAGTAAATTATTCAAAAAATAATTTTCAACTGTCACAAATTTTATGTGCGCCAGGGATTGCCTTTTCTATAGTAAATTATTCAAAAAATAATTTTTTACTGTCGCAAATTTTATGTGCGCCAGGGATTGCCTTTTCTATAGTAAATTATTCAAAAAATAATTTTATACTGTCGCAAATTTTAAATATCCCAGGGATTGCCTTTTCTATAGTAAATTTTTCAAAAACTAATTTTCTACTGTCGCAAATTTTAATTACGCCAGGGATTGCCTTTTCTATAGTAAATTATTCAAAAAATAATTTTCTACTGTCGCAAATTTTAAATATCCCAGGGATTGCCTTTTCTACAGTAAATTATTCAAAAAATAATTTTCTACTGTCGCAAATTTTAAATATCCCAGGGATTGACTTTTCTATAGTAAATTATTCAAAAACTAATTTTCTACTGTCACAAATTTTAATTGCGCCAGGGATTGCCTTTTCTATAGTAAATTATTCAAAAAATAATTTTATACTGTCGCAAATTTTAATTGCGCCAGGGACTGCCTTTTCTATAGTAAATTATTCAAAAACTAATTTTATACTGTCGCAAATTTTAAATATCCCAGGGATTGCCTTTTCTACAGTAAATTATTCAAAAAATAATTTTCAACTGTCAGAAATTTTAATTGCGCCAGGGATTGCCTTTTCTATAGTAAATTATTCAAAAAATAATTTTTTACTGTCGCAAATTTTATGTGCGCCAGGGATTGCCTTTTCTATAGTAAATTATTCAAAAAATAATTTTATACTGTCGCAAATTTTAAATATCCCAGGGATTGCCTTTTCTATAGTAAATTATTCAAAAACTAATTTTATACTGTCACAAATTTTAATTGCGCCAGGGATTGCCTTTTCTACAGTAAATTATTCAAAAACTAATTTTATACTGTCGCAAATTTTAATTGCGCCAGGGATTGCCTTTTCTATAGTAAATTATTCAAAAACTAATTTTATACTGTCGCAAATTTTAAATATCCCAGGGATTGCCTTTTCTATAGTAAATTATTCAAAAACTAATTTTCTACTGTCGCAAATTTTAAATATCCCAGGGATTGCCTTTTATATAGTAAATTTTTCAAAAACTAATTTTATACTGTCGCAAATTTTAATTGCGCCAGGGATTGCCTTTTCTACAGTAAATTTTTCAAAAACTAATTTTATACTGTCGCAAATTTTAATTACGCCAGGGATTGCCTTTTCTATAGTAAATTATTCAAAAAATAATTTTCAACTGTCACAAATTTTAATTGCGCCAGGGATTGCCTTTTCTATAGTAAATTTTTCAAAAACTAATTTTATACTGTCGCAAATTTTAATTGCGCCAGGGATTGCCTTTTCTATAGTAAATTATTCAAAAACTAATTTTATACTGTCACAAATTTTAAATATCCCAGGGATTGCCTTTTCTACAGTAAATTATTCAAAAAATAATTTTCAACTGTCACAAATTTTATGTGCGCCAGGGATTGCCTTTTCTATAGTAAATTATTCAAAAAATAATTTTCTACTGTCGCAAATTTTATGTGCGCCAGGGATTGCCTTTTCTATAGTAAATTATTCAAAAAATAATTTTATACTGTCGCAAATTTTAAATATCCCAGGGATTGCCTTTTCTATAGTAAATTTTTAAAAAACTAATTTTCTACTGTCGCAAATTTTAATTACGCCAGGGATTGCCTTTTCTATAGTAAATTATTCAAAAAATAATTTTCTACTGTCGCAAATTTTAAATATCCCAGGGATTGCCTTTTCTACAGTAAATTATTCAAAAAATAATTTTCTACTGTCGCAAATTTTAAATATCCCAGGGATTGACTTTTCTATAGTAAATTATTCAAAAACTAATTTTCTACTGTCGCAAATTTTAATTACGCCAGGGATTGCCTTTTCTATAGTAAATTATTCAAAAAATAATTTTATACTGTCGCAAATTTTAATTGCGCCAGGGATTGACTTTTCTATAGTAAATTATTCAAAAAATAATTTTCTACTGTCGCAAATTTTAAATATCCCAGGGATTGCCTTTTCTATAGTAAATTATTCAAAAACTAATTTTATACTGTCGCAAATTTTAATTGCGCCAGGGATTGCCTTTTCTATAGTAAATTTTTCAAAAACTAATTTTATACTGTCGCAAATTTTAATTGCGCCAGGGATTGCCTTTTATATAGTAAATTTTTCAAAAAATAATTTTCAACTGTCACAAATTTTAATTGCGCCAGGGATTGCCTTTTCTATAGTAAATTATTCAAAAACTAATTTTATACTGTCACAAATTTTATGTGCGCCAGGGATTGCCTTTTCTATAGTAAATTTTTCAAAAACTAATTTTATACTGTCGCAAATTTTATGTGCGCCAGGGATTGCCTTTTCTATAGTAAATTTTTCAAAAACTAATTTTATACTGTCGCAAATTTTAATTGCGCCAGGGATTGCCTTTTCTATAGTAAATTATTCAAAAAATAATTTTCAACTGTCACAAATTTTAATTGCGCCAGGGATTGCCTTTTCTATAGTAAATTATTCAAAAACTAATTTAATACTGTCGCAAATTTTAATTACGCCAGGGATTGCCTTTTATATAGTAAATTTTTCAAAAACTAATTTTATACTGTCACAAATTTTATGTGCGCCAGGGATTGCCTTTTCTATAGTAAATTATTCAAAAAATAATTTTCTACTGTCGCAAATTTTAATTACGCCAGGGATTGCCTTTTATATAGTAAATTATTCAAAAAATAATTTTCAACTGTCACAAATTTTAATTGCGCCAGGGATTGCCTTTTCTATAGTAAATTTTTCAAAAACTAATTTTATACTGTCGCAAATTTTAATTACGCCAGGGATTGCCTTTTCTATAGTAAATTATTCAAAAAATAATTTTCAACTGTCACAAATTTTAATTGCGCCAGGGATTGCCTTTTCTATAGTAAATTTTTCAAAAACTAATTTTATACTGTCGCAAATTTTAATTGCGCCAGGGATTGCCTTTTCTATAGTAAATTATTCAAAAAATAATTTTCAACTGTCACAAATTTTAATTGCGCCAGGGATTGCCTTTTATATAGTAAATTTTTCAAAAACTAATTTTATACTGTCGCAAATTTTAATTGCGCCAGGGATTGCCTTTTATATAGTAAATTTTTCAAAAAATAATTTTCAACTGTCACAAATTTTAATTGCGCCAGGGATTGCCTTTTCTATAGTAAATTATTCAAAAACTAATTTTATACTGTCACAAATTTTATGTGCGCCAGGGATTGCCTTTTCTATAGTAAATTATTCAAAAACTAATTTTCTACTGTCGCAAATTTTAATTGCGCCAGGGATTGCCTTTTATATAGTAAATTTTTCAAAAACTAATTTTATACTGTCGCAAATTTTATGTGCGCCAGGGATTGCCTTTTCTATAGTAAATTATTCAAAAAATAATTTTCTACTGTCGCAAATTTTAATTACGCCAGGGATTGCCTTTTATATAGTAAATTTTTCAAAAACTAATTTTATACTGTCGCAAATTTTAATTACGCCAGGGATTGCCTTTTATATAGTAAATTTTTCAAAAACTAATTTTATACTGTCGCAAATTTTAATTGCGCCAGGGATTGCCTTTTCTATAGTAAATTATTCAAAAACTAATTTTCTACTGTCACAAATTTTAATTGCGCCAGGGATTGACTTTTCTATAGTAAATTATTCAAAAAATAATTTTCTACTGTCGCAAATTTTAATTGCGCCAGGGATTGCCTTTTCTACAGTAAATTATTCAAAAAATAATTTTCAACTGTCACAAATTTTAATTGCGCCAGGGATTGCCTTTTCTATAGTAAATTATTCAAAAAATAATTTTCTACTGTCGCAAATTTTAAATATCCCAGGGATTGCCTTTTCTACAGTAAATTATTCAAAAAATAATTTTCTACTGTCGCAAATTTTAATGACGCCAGGGATTGCCTTTTATATAGTAAATTTTTCAAAAACTAATTTTATACTGTCGCAAATTTTAATTGCGCCAGGGATTGCCTTTTCTATAGTAAATTATTCAAAAAATAATTTTATACTGTCGCAAATTTTAATTACGCCAGGGATTGCCTTTTATATAGTAAATTTTTCAAAAACTAATTTTA
This sequence comes from Dioctria linearis, assembly GCA_963930735.1. NCBI lineage: Eukaryota > Metazoa > Arthropoda > Insecta > Diptera > Asilidae > Dioctria > Dioctria linearis. The sequence continues at coordinate 226,564 of CAWVNZ010001989.1, forward strand.
TACTGTCACAAATTTTATGTGCGCCAGGGATTGCCTTTTCTATAGTAAATTTTTCAAAAAATAATTTTCTACTGTCGCAAATTTTAATTGCGCCAGGGATTGCCTTTTCTATAGTAAATTATTCAAAAAATAATTTTCTACTGTCGCAAATTTCAATTGCGCCAGGGATTGCCTTTTCTATAGTAAATTATTCAAAAAATAATTTTCTACTGTCGCAAATTTTAATTACGCCAGGGATTGCCTTTTCTATAGTAAATTATTCAAAAAATAATTTTCTACTGTCGCAAATTTTAATTACGCCAGGGATTGCCTTTTATATAGTAAATTTTTCAAAAACTAATTTTATACTGTCGCAAATTTTAATTGCGCCAGGGATTGCCTTTTCTATAGTAAATTATTCAAAAAATAATTTTATACTGTCGCAAATTTTAATTACGCCAGGGATTTCCTTTTATATAGTAAATTTTTCAAAAACTAATTTTATACTGTCGCAAATTTTATGTGCGCCAGGGATTGCCTTTTCTATAGTAAATTTTTCAAAAACTAATTTTATACTGTCGCAAATTTTATGTGCGCCAGGGATTGCCTTTTCTATAGTAAATTATTCAAAAAATAATTTTATACTGTCACAAATTTTAATTGCGCCAGGGATTGCCTTTTCTATAGTAAATTATTCAAAAAATAATTTTATACTGTCGCAAATTTTAAATATCCCAGGGATTGCCTTTTATGTAGTAAATTTTTCAAAAACTAATTTTATACTGTCGCAAATTTTAATTGCGCCAGGGATTGCCTTTTCTATAGTAAATTATTCAAAAAATAATTTTATACTGTCGCAAATTTTAATTACGCCAGGGATTGCCTTTTCTATAGTAAATTTTTCAAAAACTAATTTTATACTGTCGCAAATTTTAATTGCGCCAGGGATTGCCTTTTCTATAGTAAATTATTCAAAAACTAATTTTATACTGTCGCAAATTTTAAATATCCCAGGGATTGCCTTTTCTACAGTAAATTATTCAAAAAATAATTTTCTACTGTCGCAAATTTTAATTGCGCCAGGGATTGCCTTTTCTATAGTAAATTATTCAAAAAATAATTTTCAACTGTCACAAATTTTATGTGCGCCAGGGATTGCCTTTTCTATAGTAAATTATTCAAAAACTAATTTTATACTGTCGCAAATTTTAATTACGCCAGGGATTGCCTTTTATATAGTAAATTTTTCAAAAACTAATTTTATACTGTCGCAAATTTTATGTGCGCCAGGGATTGCCTTTTCTATAGTAAATTTTTCAAAAACTAATTTTATACTGTCGCAAATTTTATGTGCGCCAGGGATTGCCTTTTCTATAGTAAATTTTTCAAAAACTAATTTTATACTGTCGCAAATTTTAATTACGCCAGGGATTGCCTTTTATATAGTAAATTTTTCAAAAACTAATTTTATACTGTCGCAAATTTTAATTGCGCCAGGGATTGCCTTTTCTATAGTAAATTTTTCAAAAACTAATTTTATACTGTCGCAAATTTTAATTGCGCCAGGGATTGCCTTTTCTATAGTAAATTATTCAAAAAATAATTTTCTACTGTCGCAAATTTTAATTGCGCCAGGGATTGCCTTTTCTATAGTAAATTATTCAAAAAATAATTTTCAACTGTCACAAATTTTATGTGCGCCAGGGATTGCCTTTTATATAGTAAATTATTCAAAAAATAATTTTCTACTGTCGCAAATTTTAAATATCCCAGGGATTGCCTATTCTACAGTAAATTATTCAAAAACTAATTTTATACTGTCGCAAATTTTAATTACGCCAGGGATTGCCTTTTATATAGTAAATTTTTCAAAAACTAATTTTATACTGTCGCAAATTTTAATTGCGCCAGGGATTGCCTTTTCTATAGTAAATTATTCAAAAAATAATTTTCTACTGTCGCAAATTTTAAATATCCCAGGGATTGCCTTTTCTACAGTAAATTATTCAAAAAATAATTTTCTACTGTCGCAAATTTTAATTACGCCAGGGATTGCCTTTTATATAGTAAATTTTTCAAAAACTAATTTTATACTGTCGCAAATTTTAATTACGCCAGGGATTGCCTTTTATATAGTAAATTTTTCAAAAACTAATTTTATACTGTCGCAAATTTTAATTACGCCAGGGATTGCCTTTTATATAGTAAATTTTTCAAAAACTAATTTTATACTGTCGCAAATTTTATGTGCGCCAGGGATTGCCTTTTCTATAGTAAATTATTCAAAAAATAATTTTCTACTGTCGCAAATTTTAATTGCGCCAGGGATTGCCTTTTCTATAGTAAATTATTCAAAAAATAATTTTCAACTGTCACAAATTTTATGTGCGCCAGGGATTGCCTTTTCTATAGTAAATTATTCAAAAACTAATTTTATACTGTCGCAAATTTTATGTGCGCCAGGGATTGCCTTTTCTATAGTAAATTTTTCAAAAACTAATTTTATACTGTCGCAAATTTTAAATATCCCAGGGATTGCCTTTTCTATAGTAAATTATTCAAAAACTAATTTTCTACTGTCGCAAATTTTATGTGCGCCAGGGATTGCCTTTTCTATAGTAAATTATTCAAAAAATAATTTTCTACTGTCGCAAATTTTAATTGCGCCAGGGATTGCCTTTTATATAGTAAATTATTCAAAAAATAATTTTATACTGTCGCAAATTTTATGTGCGCCAGGGATTGCCTTTTCTATAGTAAATTATTCAAAAAATAATTTTCAACTGTCACAAATTTTAATTGCGCCAGGGATTGACTTTTCTATAGTAAATTATTCAAAAAATAATTTTATACTGTCGCAAATTTTAATTGCGCCAGGGATTGCCTTTTCTATAGTAAATTATTCAAAAAATAATTTTCTACTGTCGCAAATTTTAAATATCCCAGGGATTGCCTTTTCTATAGTAAATTATTCAAAAAATAATTTTCTACTGTCGCAAATTTTAAATATCCTAGGGATTGCCTTTTCTACAGTAAATTATTCAAAAAATAATTTTCTACTGTCGCAAATTTTAATTACGCCAGGTATTGCCTTTTCTATAGTAAATTATTCAAAAAATAATTTTCAACTGTCACAAATTTTATGTGCGCCAGGGATTGCCTTTTCTATAGTAAATTATTCAAAAAATAATTTTATACTGTCGCAAATTTTAATTACGCCAGGGATTGCCTTTTATATAGTAAATTTTTCAAAAACTAATTTTATACTGTCGCAAATTTTATGTGCGCCAGGGATTGCCTTTTCTATAGTAAATTTTTCAAAAACTAATTTTATACTGTCGCAAATTTTATGTGCGCCAGGGATTGCCTTTTCTATAGTAAATTTTTCAAAAACTAATTTTATACTGTCGCAAATTTTAAATATCCCATGGATTGCCTTTTCTATAGTAAATTATTCAAAAACTAATTTTCTACTGTCGCAAATTTTAATTGCGCCAGGGATTGCCTTTTATATAGTAAATTTTTCAAAAACTAATTTTATACTGTCGCAAATTTTAATTGCGCCAGGGATTGCCTTTTATATAGTAAATTATTCAAAAAATAATTTTATACTGTCGCAAATTTTATGTGCGCCAGGGATTGCCTTTTCTATAGTAAATTATTCAAAAAATAATTTTCAACTGTCACAAATTTTAATTGCGCCAGGGATTGACTTTTCTATAGTAAATTATTCAAAAAATAATTTTATACTGTCGCAAATTTTAAATATACCAGGGATTGCCTTTTCTACAGTAAATTATTCAAAAAATAATTTTCTACTGTCGCAAATTTTAATTGCGCCAGGGATTGCCTTTTCTATAGTAAATTATTCAAAAAATAATTTTCAACTGTCACAAATTTTATGTGCGCCAGGGATTGCCTTTTCTATAGTAAATTATTCAAAAACTAATTTTATACTGTCGCAAATTTTAATTGCGCCAGGGATTGCCTTTTCTATAGTAAATTATTCAAAAAATAATTTTCAACTGTCACAAATTTTATGTGCGCCAGGGATTGCCTTTTCTATAGTAAATTATTCAAAAACTAATTTTATACTGTCGCAAATTTTAATTACGCCAGGGATTGCCTTTTCTATAGTAAATTATTCAAAAACTAATTTTATACTGTCGCAAATTTTAAATATCCCAGGGATTGCCTTTTCTACAGTAAATTATTCAAAAAATAATTTTCAACTGTCACAAATTTTAATTGCGCCAGGGATTGCCTTTTCTATAGTAAATTTTTCAAAAAATAATTTTCAACTGTCACAAATTTTAATTGCGCCAGGGATTGCCTTTTCTATAGTAAATTATTCAAAAACTATTTTTATACTGTCGCAAATTTTAAATATCCCAGGGATTGCCTTTTCTACAGTAAATTATTCAAAAAATAATTTTCTACTGTCGCAAATTTTAATTGCGCCAGGGGTTGCCTTTTCTATAGTAAATTTTTCAAAAACTAATTTTATACTGTCGCAAATTTTAATTGCGCCAGGGATTGCCTTTTCTATAGTAAATTATTCAAAAAATAATTTTCTACTGTCGCAAATTTTATGTGCGCCAGGGATTGCCTTTTATATAGTAAATTATTCAAAAAATAATTTTCAACTGTCACAAATTTTAATTACGCCAGGGATTGCCTTTTATATAGTAAATTTTTCAAAAACTAATTTTATACTGTCGCAAATTTTATGTGCGCCAGGGATTGCCTTTTCTATAGTAAATTTTTCAAAAACTAATTTTATACTGTCGCAAATTTTAATTACGCCAGGGATTGCCTTTTATATAGTAAATTATTCAAAAACTAATTTTATACTGTCGCAAATTTTAATTACGCCAGGGATTGCCTTTTATATAGTAAATTATTCAAAAAATAATTTTCTACTGTCGCAAATTTTAATTACGCCAGGGATTGCCTTTTATATAGTAAATTTTTCAAAAACTAATTTTATACTGTCGCAAATTTTAATTACGCCAGGGATTGCCTTTTATATAGTAAATTTTTCAAAAACTAATTTTATACTGTCGCAAATTTTATGTGCGCCAGGGATTGCCTTTTCTATAGTAAATTATTCAAAAAATAATTTTCTACTGTCGCAAATTTTAATTACGCCAGGGATTGCCTTTTCTATAGTAAATTATTCAAAAAATAATTTTATACTGTCGCAAATTTTAAATATCCCAGGGATTGCCTTTTCTATAGTAAATTATTCAAAAACTAATTTTATACTGTCGCAAATTTTAATTGCGCCAGGGATTGCCTTTTCTATAGTAAATTATTCAAAAAATAATTTTCTACTGTCGCAAATTTTAATTACGCCAGGGATTGCCTTTTCTATAGTAAATTATTCAAAAAATAATTTTCTACTGTCGCAAATTTTAATTACGCCAGGGATTGCCTTTTATATAGTAAATTTTTCAAAAACTAATTTTATACTGTCGCAAATTTTAATTACGCCAGGGATTGCCTTTTATATAGTAAATTTTTCAAAAACTAATTTTATACTGTCGCAAATTTTATGTGCGCCAGGGATTGCCTTTTCTATAGTAAATTATTCAAAAAATAATTTTCAACTGTCACAAATTTTATGTGCGCCAGGGATTGCCTTTTCTATAGTAAATTATTCAAAAACTAATTTTATACTGTCGCAAATTTTAATTACGCCAGGGATTGCCTTTTCTATAGTAAATTATTCAAAAACTAATTTTATACTGTCGCAAATTTTAAATATCCCAGGGATTGCCTTTTATATAGTAAATTTTTCAAAAACTAATTTTATACTGTCGCAAATTTTAATTGCGCCAGGGATTGCCTTTTCTATAGTAAATTATTCAAAAAATAATTTTATACTGTCGCAAATTTTAATTACGCCAGGGATTGCCTTTTATATAGTAAATTTTTCAAAAACTAATTTTATACTGTCGCAAATTTTATGTGCGCCAGGGATTGCCTTTTCTATAGTAAATTTTTCAAAAACTAATTTTATACTGTCGCAAATTTTATGTGCGCCAGGGATTGCCTTTTCTATAGTAAATTATTCAAAAAATAATTTTATACTGTCGCAAATTTTAATTACGCCAGGGATTGCCTTTTATATAGTAAATTTTTCAAAAACTAATTTTATACTGTCGCAAATTTTAATTGCGCCAGGGATTGCCTTTTCTATAGTAAATTATTCAAAAAATAATTTTCTACTGTCGCAAATTTAATGTGCGCCAGGGATTGCCTTTTATATAGTAAATTATTCAAAAACTAATTTTATACTGTCGCAAATTTTAATTACGCCAGGGATTGCCTTTTATATAGTAAATTTTTCAAAAACTAATTTTATACTGTCGCAAATTTTATGTGCGCCAGGGATTGCCTTTTCTATAGTAAATTATTCAAAAAATAATTTTCTACTGTCGCAAATTTTAATTACGCCAGGGATTGCCTTTTCTATAGTAAATTATTCAAAAAATAATTTTATACTGTCGCAAATTTTAAATATCCCAGGGATTGCCTTTTCTATAGTAAATTATTCAAAAACTAATTTTATACTGTCGCAAATTTTAATTGCGCCAGGGATTGCCTTTTCTATAGTAAATTATTCAAAAAATAATTTTCTACTGTCGCAAATTTTAATTGCGCCAGGGATTGCCTTTTCTATAGTAAATTATTCAAAAAATAATTTTCTACTGTCGCAAATTTTAATTACGCCAGGGATTGCCTTTTATATAGTAAATTTTTCAAAAACTAATTTTATACTGTCGCAAATTTTAATTACGCCAGGGATTGCCTTTTATATAGTAAATTATTCAAAAAATAATTTTCAACTGTCACAAATTTTAATTGCGCCAGGGATTGACTTTTCTATAGTAAATTATTCAAAAAATAATTTTCAACTGTCACAAATTTTAATTGCGCCAGGGATTGCCTTTTCTATAGTAAATTTTTCAATAACTAATTTTATACTGTCGCAAATTTTAAATATCCCAGGGATTGCCTTTTATATAGTAAATTTTTCAAAAACTAATTTTATACTGTCGCAAATTTTAATTGCGCCAGGGATTGCCTTTTCTATAGTAAATTATTCAAAAAATAATTTTCTACTGTCGCAAATTTTATGTGCGCCAGGGATTGCCTTTTATATAGTAAATTATTCAAAAAATAATTTTCAACTGTCACAAATTTTATGTGCGCCAGGGATTGCCTTTTATATAGTAAATTTTTCAAAAACTAATTTTATACTGTCACAAATTTTATGTGCGCCAGGGATTGCCTTTTCTATAGTAAATTATTCAAAAAATAATTTTCTACTGTCGCAAATTTTAATTACGCCAGGGATTGCCTTTTCTATAGTAAATTATTCAAAAAATAATTTTCTACTGTCGCAAATTTTAATTACGCCAGGGATTGCCTTTTATATAGTAAATTTTTCAAAAACTAATTTTATACTGTCGCAAATTTTAATTACGCCAGGGATTGCCTTTTATATAGTAAATTTTTCAAAAACTAATTTTATACTGTCGCAAATTTTATGTGCGCCAGGGATTGCCTTTTCTATAGTAAATTATTCAAAAAATAATTTTATACTGTCGCAAATTTTAATTACGCCAGGGATTGCCTTTTATATAGTAAATTTTTCAAAAACTAATTTTATACTGTCGCAAATTTTAATTACGCCAGGGATTGCCTTTTATATAGTAAATTTTTCAAAAACTAATTTTATACTGTCGCAAATTTTAATTGCGCCAGGGATTGCCTTTTCTATAGTAAATTATTCAAAAAATAATTTTCAACTGTCACAAATTTTAATTGCGCCAGGGATTGCCCTTTCTATAGTAAATTATTCAAAAAATAATTTTCTACTGTCACAAATTTTAATTGCGCCAGGGATTGCCTTTTCTATAGTAAATTATTCAAAAACTAATTTTATACTGTCGCAAATTTTAATTACGCCAGGGATTGCCTTTTATATAGTAAATTTTTCAAAAACTAATTTTCTACTGTCGCAAATTTTAATTGCGCCAGGGATTGCCTTTTCTATAGTAAATTATTCAAAAACTAATTTTATACTGTCGCAAATTTTATGTGCGCCAGGGATTGCCTTTTCTATAGTAAATTATTCAAAAAATAATTTTATACTGTCGGAAATTTTAAATATCCCAGGGATTGCCTTTTCTACAGTAAATTATTCAAAAAATAATTTCCTACTGTCGCAAATTTTAAATATCCCAGGGATTGCCTTTTCTATAGTAAATTATTCAAAAAATAATTTTATACTGTCGCAAATTTTAATTGCGCCAGGGATTGCCTTTTATATAGTAAATTTTTCAAAAACTAATTTTATACTGTCACAAATTTTATGTGCGCCAGGGATTGCCTTTTCTATAGTAAATTTTTCAAAAACTAATTTTATACTGTCGCAAATTTTAAATATCCCAGGGATTGCCTTTTCTACAGTAAATTATTCAAAAACTAATTTTCTACTGTCGCAAATTTTAATTGCGCCAGGGATTGCCTTTTATATAGTAAATTTTTCAAAAACTAATTTTATACTGTCGCAAATTTTAATTGCGCCAGGGATTGCCTTTTCTATAGTAAATTATTCAAAAAATAATTTTATACTGTCGCAAATTTTAATTACGCCAGGGATTGCCTTTTATATAGTAAATTTTTCAAAAACTAATTTTATACTGTCGCAAATTTTAATTGCGCCAGGGATTGCCTTTTCTATAGTAAATTATTCAAAAAATAATTTTCTACTGTCGCAAATTTTAATTGCGCCAGGGATTGCCTTTTCTATAGTAAATTATTCAAAAACTAATTTTATACTGTCGCAAATTTTATGTGCGCCAGGGATTGCCTTTTCTATAGTAAATTATTCAAAAAATAATTTTCAACTGTCACAAATTTTAATTGCGCCAGGGATTGCCTTTTCTATAGTAAATTATTCAAAAAATAATTTTCAACTGTCACAAATTTTAATTGCGCCAGGGATTGCCTTTTCTATAGTAAATTATTCAAAAACTAATTTTATACTGTCGCAAATTTTAATTACGCCAGGGATTGCCTTTTCTATAGTAAATTATTCAAAAACTAATTTTATACTGTCGCAAATTTTAAATATCCCAGGGATTGCCTTTTATATAGTAAATTTTTCAAAAACTAATTTTATACTGTCGCAAATTTTAATTGCGCCAGGGATTGCCTTTTCTATAGTAAATTATTCAAAAAATAATTTTATACTGTCGCAAATTTTAATTACGCCAGGGATTGCCTTTTATATAGTAAATTTTTCAAAAACTAATTTTCTACTGTCGCAAATTTTATGTGCGCCAGGGATTGCCTTTTATATAGTAAATTATTCAAAAACTAATTTTATACTGTCGCAAATTTTAATTACGCCAGGGATTGCCTTTTCTATAGTAAATTATTCAAAAAATAATTTTCAACTGTCACAAATTTTAATTGCGCCAGGGATTGCCTTTTCTATAGTAAATTATTCAAAAAATAATTTTCAACTGTCACAAATTTTAATTGCGCCAGGGATTGCCTTTTCTATAGTAAATTATTCAAAAAATAATTTTCTACTGTCGCAAATTTTAATTGCGCCAGGGATTGCCTTTTCTATAGTAAATTATTCAAAAACTAATTTTATACTGTCGCAAATTTTAATTACGCCAGGGATTGCCTTTTATATAGTAAATTATTCAAAAAATAATTTTCAACTGTCGCAAATTTTAAATATCCCAGGGATTGCCTTTTCTATAGTAAATTATTCAAAAAATAATTTTATACTGTCACAAATTTTAATTGCGCCAGGGATTGCCTTTTATATAGTAAATTTTTCAAAAAATAATTTTCAACTGTCACAAATTTTAATTGCGCCAGGGATTGCCTTTTCTATAGTAAATTATTCAAAAACTAATTTTATACTGTCACAAATTTTAATTGCGCCAGGGATTGCCTTTTATATAGTAAATTTTTCAAAAACTAATTTTATACTGTCGCAAATTTTAATTGCGCCAGGGATTGCCTTTTCTATAGTAAATTATTCAAAAAATAATTTTCTACTGTCGCAAATTTTAATTACGCCAGGGATTGCCTTTTATATAGTAAATTTTTCAAAAAATAATTTTCAACTGTCACAAATTTTAATTGCGCCAGGGATTGCCTTTTCTATAGTAAATTATTCAAAAACTAATTTTATACTGTCACAAATTTTATGTGCGCCAGGGATTGCCTTTTCTATAGTAAATTTTTCAAAAACTAATTTTATACTGTCGCAAATTTTATGTGCGCCAGGGATTGCCTTTTCTATAGTAAATTATTCAAAAAATAATTTTATACTGTCGCAAATTTTAAATATCCCAGGGATTGCCTTTTATATAGTAAATTTTTCAAAAACTAATTTTATACTGTCGCAAATTTTAATTGCGCCAGGGATTGCCTTTTCTATAGTAAATTATTCAAAAAATAATTTTCTACTGTCGCAAATTTTAATTACGCCAGGGATTGCCTTTTATATAGTAAATTTTTCAAAAAATAATTTTCAACTGTCACAAATTTTAATTGCGCCAGGGATTGCCTTTTCTATAGTAAATTATTCAAAAACTAATTTTATACTGTCACAAATTTTAATTGCGCCAGGGATTGCCTTTTCTATAGTAAATTTTTCAAAAACTAATTTTCTGCTGTCACAAATTTTATGTGCGCCAGGGATTGCCTTTTCTATAGTAAATTATTCAAAAACTAATTTTCAACTGTCACAAATTTTAAATATCCCAGGGATTGCCTTTTATATAGTAAATTATTCAAAAAATAATTTTATACTGTCGCAAATTTTAATTGCGCCAGGGATTGCCTTTTATATAGTAAATTTTTCAAAAACTAATTTTATACTGTCACAAATTTTAATTGCGCCAGGGATTGCCTTTTCTATAGTAAATTATTCAAAAACTAATTTTATACTGTCACAAATTTTAATTGCGCCAGGGATTGACTTTTCTATAGTAAATTATTCAAAAAATAATTTTATACTGTCGCAAATTTTAAATATCCCAGGGATTGCCTTTTCTACAGTAAATTATTCAAAAAATAATTTTCTACTGTCGCAAATTTTATGTGCGCCAGGGATTGCCTTTTCTATAGTAAATTATTCAAAAACTAATTTTATACTGTCACAAATTTTAATTGCGCCAGGGATTGCCTTTTCTATAGTAAATTATTCAAAAACTAATTTTCAACTGTCACAAATTTTAAATATCCCAGGGATTGCCTTTTCTATAGTAAATTATTCAAAAAATAATTTTATACTGTCGCAAATTTTATGTGCGCCAGGGATTGCCTTTTCTATAGTAAATTATTCAAAAACTAATTTTCTACTGTCGCAAATTTTAAATATCCCAGGGATTGCCTTTTCTATAGTAAATTATTCAAAAACTAATTTTATACTGTCGCAAATTTTAATTGCGCCAGGGATTGCCTTTTCTATAGTAAATTATTCAAAAAATAATTTTCTACTGTCGCAAATTTTATGTGCGCCAGGGATTGCCTTTTCTATAGTAAATTATTCAAAAACTAATTTTCTACTGTCGCAAATTTTAAATATCCCAGGGATTGCCTTTTCTATAGTAAATTATTCAAAAACTAATTTTATACTGTCACAAATTTTAATTGCGCCAGGGATTGCCTTTTCTATAGTAAATTATTCAAAAAATAATTTTCAACTGTCACAAATTTTATGTGCGCCAGGGATTGCCTTTTCTCTAGTAAATTATTCAAAAAATAATTTTATACTGTCGCAAATTTTAATTACGCCAGGGATTGCCTTTTATATAGTAAATTTTTCAAAAAATAATTTTCAACTGTCACAAATTTTAATTGCGCCAGGGATTTACTTTTCTATAGTAAATTATTCAAAAAATAATTTTATAATGTCGCAAATTTTAAATATCCCAGGGATTGCCTTTTCTACAGTAAATTATTCAAAAAATAATTTTCTACTGTCGCAAATTTTAATTGCGCCAGGGATTGCCTTTTCTATAGTAAATTATTCAAAAAATAATTTTATACTGTCACAAATTTTAATTGCGCCAGGGATTGCCTTTTATATAGTAAATTTTTCAAAAAATAATTTTCAACTGTCACAAATTTTAATTGCGCCAGGGATTGCCTTTTCTATAGTAAATTATTCAAAAACTAATTTTATACTGTCACAAATTTTAATTGCGCCAGGGATTGCCTTTTATATAGTAAATTTTTCAAAAACTAATTTTATACTGTCGCAAATTTTAATTGCGCCAGGGATTGCCTTTTCTATAGTAAATTATTCAAAAACTAATTTTATACTGTCGCAAATTTTAATTACGCCAGGGATTGCCTTTTCTATAGTAAATTATTCAAAAACTAATTTTATACTGTCGCAAATTTTAAATATCCCAGGGATTGCCTTTTCTATAGTAAATTATTCAAAAAATAATTTTCAACTGTCGCAAATTTTATGTGCGCCAGGGATTGACTTTTCTATAGTAAATTATTCAAAAACTAATTTTCTACTGTCGCAAATTTTAAATATCCCAGGGATTGCCTTTTCTATAGTAAATTATTCAAAAACTAATTTTATACTGTCGCAAATTTTATGTGCGCCAGGGATTGCCTTTTCTATAGTAAATTATTCAAAAACTAATTTTCTACTGTCGCAAATTTTAAATATCCCAGGGATTGCCTTTTCTATAGTAAATTATTCAAAAAATAATTTTCAACTGTCACAAATTTTAATTGCGCCAGGGATTGCCTTTTATATAGTAAATTTTTCAAAAACTAATTTTATACTGTCACAAATTTTATGTGCGCCAGGGATTGCCTTTTCTATAGTAAATTATTCAAAAAATAATTTTATACTGTCGCAAATTTTAATTGCGCCAGGGATTGCCTTTCCTATAGTAAATTATTCAAAAACTAATTTTATACTGTCGCAAATTTTATGTGCGCCAGGGATTGCCTTTTCTATAGTAAATTATTCAAAAAATAATTTTATACTGTCGCAAATTTTAATTGCGCCAGGGATTGCCTTTTCTATAGTAAATTATTCAAAAACTAATTTTCTACTGTCGCAAATTTTAAATATCCCAGGGATTGCCTTTTCTATAGTAAATTTTTCAAAAACTAATTTTATACTGTCGCAAATTTTAAATATCCCAGGGATTGCCTTTTCTATAGTAAATTATTCAAAAACTAATTTTCTACTGTCGCAAATTTTAAATATCCCAGGGATTGCCTTTTCTACAGTAAATTATTCAAAAAATAATTTTCAACTGTCACAAATTTTATGTGCGCCAGGGATTGCCTCTTCTATAGTAAATTATTCAAAAACTAATTTTATACTGTCGCAAATTTTATGTGCGCCAGGGATTGCCTTTTATATAGTAAATTTTTCAAAAACTAATTTTATACTGTCGCAAATTTTATGTGCGCCAGGGATTGCCTTTTATATAGTAAATTATTCAAAAAATAATTTTCTACTGTCGCAAATTTTATGTGCGCCAGGGATTGCCTTTTCTATAGTAAATTATTCAAAAACTAATTTTATACTGTCACAAATTTTAATTGCGCCAGGGATTGCCTTTTATATAGTAAATTATTCAAAAAATAATTTTATACTGTCGCAAATTTTAATTGCGCCAGGGATTACCTTTTATATAGTAAATTATTCAAAAACTAATTTTCAACTGTCACAAATTTTAAATATCCCAGGGATTGCCTTTTCTATAGTAAATTATTCAAAAAATAATTTTATACTGTCGCAAATTTTAAATATCCCAGGGATTGCCTTTTCTATAGTAAATTATTCAAAAACTAATTTTATACTGTCACAAATTTTAATTACGCCAGGGATTGCCTTTTCTATAGTAAATTATTCAAAAAATAATTTTCTACTGTCGCAAATTTTAATTGCGCCAGGGATTGCCTTTTCTATAGTAAATTATTCAAAAAATAATTTTCAACTGTCACAAATTTTAATTGCGCCAGGGATTGCCTTTTCTACAGTAAATTATTCAAAAAATAATTTTCAACTGTCACAAATTTTATGTGCGCCAGGGATTGCCTTTTCTATAGTAAATTATTCAAAAACTAATTTTCTACTGTCGCAAATTTTAAATATCCCAGGGATTGCCTTTTCTATAGTAAATTATTCAAAAAATAATTTTCTACTGTCGCAAATTTTAAATATCCCAGGGATTGCCTTTTCTATAGTAAATTATTCAAAAAATAATTTTCAACTGTCACAAATTTTAATTGCGCCAGGGATTGCCTTTTCTATAGTAAATTATTCAAAAACTAATTTTCTACTGTCGCAAATTTTAAATATCCCAGGGATTGCCTTTTCTATAGTAAATTATTCAAAAAATAATTTTCTACTGTCGCAAATTTTAATTACGCCAGGGATTGCCTTTTCTATAGTAAATTATTCAAAAACTAATTTTATACTGTCGCAAATTTTAAATATCCCAGGGATTGCCTTTTCTATAGTAAATTATTCAAAAACTAATTTTATACTGTCGCAAATTTTAAATATCCCAGGGATTGCCTTTTCTATAGTAAATTATTCAAAAAATAATTTTCAACTGTCGCAAATTTTAAATATCCCAGGGATTGCCTTTTCTATAGTAAATTATTCAAAAACTAATTTTATACTGTCGCAAATTTTAATTGCGCCAGGGATTGCCTTTTCTATAGTAAATTATTCAAAAAATAATTTTCTACTGTCGCAAATTTTAAATATCCCAGGGATTGCCTTTTCTATAGTAAATTATTCAAAAAATAATTTTATACTGTCGCAAATTTTATGTGCGCCAGGGATTGCCTTTTCTATAGTAAATTATTCAAAAACTAATTTTCAACTGTCACAAATTTTATGTGCGCCAGGGATTGCCTTTTCTATAGTAAATTATTCAAAAACTAATTTTATACTGTCACAAATTTTAATTGCGCCAGGGATTGCCTTTTATATAGTAAATTTTTCAAAAACTAATTTTATACTGTCGCAAATTTTAATTGCGCCAGGGATTGACTTTTCTATAGTAAATTATTCAAAAAATAATTTTATACTGTCGCAAATTTTAATTGCGCCAGGGATTGCCTTTTCTACAGTAAATTATTCAAAAAATAATTTTCAACTGTCACAAATTTTAATTGCGCCAGGGATTGCCTTTTATATAGTAAATTTTTCAAAAAATAATTTTATACTGTCACAAATTTTAATTGCGCCAGGGATTGCCTTTTATATAGTAAATTTTTCAAAAAATAATTTTATACTGTCACAAATTTTAATTGCGCCAGGGATTGCCTTTTCTATAGTAAATTATTCAAAAAATAATTTTCTACTGTCGCAAATTTTAATTGCGCCAGGGATTGCCTTTTCTATAGTAAATTATTCAAAAACTAATTTTATACTGTCACAAATTTTAATTACGCCAGGGATTGCCTTTTATATAGTAAATTTTTCAAAAAATAATTTTCAACTGTCACAAATTTTAATTGCGCCAGGGATTGCCTTTTCTATAGTAAATTATTCAAAAACTAATTTTATACTGTCGCAAATTTTAATTGCGCCAGGGATTGCCTTTTCTATAGTAAATTATTCAAAAAATAATTTTCAACTGTCGCAAATTTTAATTGCGCCAGGGATTGCCTTTTATATAGTAAATTATTCAAAAAATAATTTTATACTGTCGCAAATTTTATGTGCGCCAGGGATTGCCTTTTCTATAGTAAATTATTCAAAAAATAATTTTCAACTGTCACAAATTTTATGTGCGCCAGGGATTGCCTTTTCTATAGTAAATTATTCAAAAACTAATTTTCTACTGTCGCAAATTTTAATTGCGCCAGGGATTGCCTTTTATATAGTAAATTTTTCAAAAAATAATTTTCAACTGTCACAAATTTTAATTGCGCCAGGGATTGCCTTTTATATAGTAAATTTTTCAAAAAATAATTTTCAACTGTCACAAATTTTAATTGCGCCAGGGATTGCCTTTTCTACAGTAAATTATTCAAAAAATAATTTTCAACTGTCACAAATTTTAATTGCGCCAGGGATTGCCTTTTCTATAGTAAATTATTCAAAAACTAATTTTATACTGTCGCAAATTTAAATTACGCCAGGGATTGCCTTTTCTATAGTAAATTATTCAAAAACTAATTTTATACTGTCACAAATTTTATGTGCGCCAGGGATTGCCTTTTCTATAGTAAATTATTCAAAAACTAATTTTCAACTGTCACAAATTTTAAATATCCCAGGGATTGCCTTTTCTATAGTAAATTATTCAAAAAATAATTTTATACTGTCGCAAATTTTAATTGCGCCAGGGATTGCCTTTTCTATAGTAAATTATTCAAAAAATAATTTTCAACTGTCACAAATTTTAATTGCGCCAGGGATTGCCTTTTATATAGTAAATTATTCAAAAAATAATTTTCTACTGTCGCAAATTTTAATTACGCCAGGGATTGCCTTTTATATAGTAAATTATTCAAAAAATAATTTTATACTGTCGCAAATTTTAATTACGCCAGGGATTGCCTTTTCTATAGTAAATTATTCAAAAACTAATTTTCAACTGTCACAAATTTTAATTACGCCAGGGATTGCCTTTTCTATAGTAAATTATTCAAAAACTAATTTTATACTGTCACAAATTTTATGTGCGCCAGGGATTGCCTTTTCTATAGTAAATTATTCAAAAAATAATTTTCTACTGTCGCAAATTTTAAATATCCCAGGGATTGCCATTTCTACAGTAAATTATTCAAAAAATAATTTTCAACTGTCACAAATTTTAATTGCGCCAGGGATTGCCTTTTCTATAGTAAATTTTTCAAAAACTAATTTTATACTGTCGCAAATTTTAATTGCGCCAGGGATTGCCTTTTCTATAGTAAATTATTCAAAAAATAATTTTATACTGTCGCAAATTTTAATTGCGCCAGGGATTGCCTTTTCTATAGTAAATTATTCAAAAAATAATTTTCTACTGTCGCAAATTTTAAATATCCCAGGGATTGCCTTTTCTACAGTAAATTATTCAAAAAATAATTTTCTACTGTCGCAAATTTTAATTACGCCAGGGATTGCCTTTTATATAGTAAATTTTTCAAAAACTAATTTTATACTGTCGCAAATTTTAATTGCGCCAGGGATTGCCTTTTCTATAGTAAATTATTCAAAAAATAATTTTATACTGTCGCAAATTTTAATTACGCCAGGGATTGCCTTTTATATAGTAAATTTTTCAAAAACTAATTTTATACTGTCGCAAATTTTATGTGCGCCAGGGATTGCCTTTTCTATAGTAAATTTTTCAAAAACTAATTTTATACTGTCGCAAATTTTATGTGCGCCAGGGATTGCCTTTTCTATAGTAAATTATTCAAAAAATAATTTTCTACTGTCGCAAATTTTAATTACGCCAGGGATTGCCTTTTATATAGTAAATTTTTCAAAAACTAATTTTATACTGTCGCAAATTTTATGTGCGCCAGGGATTGCCTTTTCTATAGTAAATTTTTCAAAAACTAATTTTATACTGTCGCAAATTTTAAATATCCCAGGGATTGCCTTTTCTATAGTAAATTATTCAAAAACTAATTTTCTACTGTCGCAAATTTTAAATATCCCAGGGATTGCCTTTTCTACAGTAAATTATTCAAAAACTAATTTTATACTGTCGCAAATTTTAAATATCCCAGGGATTGCCTTTTCTATAGTAAATTATTCAAAAAATAATTTTCAACTGTCGCAAATTTTATGTGCGCCAGGGATTGACTTTTCTATAGTAAATTATTCAAAAACTAATTTTATACTGTCGCAAATTTTAAATATCCCAGGGATTGCCTTTTCTATAGTAAATTATTCAAAAAATAATTTTCAACTGTCGCAAATTTTATGTGCGCCAGGGATTGACTTTTCTATAGTAAATTATTCAAAAAATAATTTTATACTGTCACAAATTTTAATTGCGCCAGGGATTGCCTTTTCTATAGTAAATTATTCAAAAAATAATTTTATACTGTCACAAATTTTAATTGCGCCAGGGATTGCCTTTTATATAGTAAATTATTCAAAAAATAATTTTATACTGTCACAAATTTTAATTGCGCCAGGGATTGCCTTTTCTACAGTAAATTATTCAAAAAATAATTTTCAACTGTCACAAATTTTATGTGCGCCAGGGATTGCCTTTTCTATAGTAAATTATTCAAAAACTAATTTTCTACTGTCGCAAATTTTAAATATCCCAGGGATTGCCTTTTCTACAGTAAATTATTCAAAAAATAATTTTCAACTGTCACAAATTTTATGTGCGCCAGGGATTGCCTTTTCTATAGTAAATTATTCAAAAACTAATTTTCTACTGTCGCAAATTTTAAATATCCCAGGGATTGCCTTTTCTATAGTAAATTATTCAAAAACTAATTTTATACTGTCGCAAATTTTAAATATCCCACGGATTGCCTTTTCTATAGTAAATTATTCAAAAACTAATTTTATACTGTCGCAAATTTTAAATATCCCAGGGATTGCCTTTTATATAGTAAATTTTTCAAAAACTAATTTTCTACTGTCGCAAATTTTAATTGCGCCAGGGATTGACTTTTCTATAGTAAATTATTCAAAAAATAATTTTTTACTGTCGCAAATTTTATGTGCGCCAGGGATTGACTTTTCTATAGTAAATTATTCAAAAAATAATTTTATACTGTCGCAAATTTTAATTGCGCCAGGGATTGCCTTTTATATAGTAAATTATTCAAAAAATAATTTTATACTGTCGCAAATTTTATGTGCGCCAGGGATTGCCTTTTCTATAGTAAATTATTCAAAAAATAATTTTCAACTGTCACAAATTTTAATTGCGCCAGGGATTGACTTTTCTATAGTAAATTATTCAAAAAATAATTTTATACTGTCACAAATTTTAATTGCGCCAGGGATTGCCTTTTATATAGTAAATTTTTCAAAAACTAATTTTATACTGTCGCAAATTTTAATTGCGCCAGGGATTGCCTTTTATATAGTAAATTATTCAAAAAATAATTTTCAACTGTCACAAATTTTAATTGCGCCAGGGATTGCCTTTTCTATAGTAAATTATTCAAAAAATAATTTTCTACTGTCGCAAATTTTAATTGCGCCAGGGATTGCCTTTTCTATAGTAAATTATTCAAAAAATAATTTTCAACTGTCACAAATTTTAATTGCGCCAGGGATTGCCTTTTCTACAGTAAATTATTCAAAAAATAATTTTCAACTGTCACAAATTTTATGTGCGCCAGGGATTGCCTTTTCTATAGTAAATTATTCAAAAACTAATTTTCTACTGTCGCAAATTTTAAATATCCCAGGGATTGCCTTTTCTACAGTAAATTATTCAAAAAATAATTTTCAACTGTCACAAATTTTATGTGCGCCAGGGATTGCCTTTTCTATAGTAAATTATTCAAAAACTAATTTTCTACTGTCGCAAATTTTAAATATCCCAGGGATTGCCTTTTCTATAGTAAATTATTCAAAAACTAATTTTATACTGTCGCAAATTTTAAATATCCCAGGGATTGCCTTTTCTATAGTAAATTATTCAAAAACTAATTTTATACTGTCGCAAATTTTAAATATCCCAGGGATTGCCTTTTATATAGTAAATTTTTCAAAAACTAATTTTCTACTGTCGCAAATTTTAATTGCGCCAGGGATTGACTTTTCTATAGTAAATTATTCAAAAACTAATTTTCAACTGTCACAAATTTTATGTGCGCCAGGGATTGCCTTTTCTATAGTAAATTATTCAAAAACTAATTTTATACTGTCACAAATTTTATGTGCGCCAGGGATTGCCTTTTCTATAGTAAATTATTCAAAAACTAATTTTCAACTGTCACAAATTTTAAATATCCCAGGGATTGCCTTTTCTATAGTAAATTATTCAAAAAATAATTTTATACTGTCACAAATTTTAATTGCGCCAGGGATTGCCTTTTATATAGTAAATTTTTCAAAAACTAATTTTATACTGTCGCAAATTTTAATTGCGCCAGGGATTGCCTTTTATATAGTAAATTATTCAAAAAATAATTTTATACTGTCGCAAATTTTATGTGCGCCAGGGATTGCCTTTTCTATAGTAAATTATTCAAAAAATAATTTTCAACTGTCACAAATTTTAATTGCGCCAGGGATTGACTTTTCTATAGTAAATTATTCAAAAAATAATTTTATACTGTCACAAATTTTAATTGCGCCAGGGATTGCCTTTTATATAGTAAATTTTTCAAAAACTAATTTTATACTGTCGCAAATTTTAATTGCGCCAGGGATTGCCTTTTATATAGTAAATTATTCAAAAAATAATTTTATACTGTCGCAAATTTTATGTGCGCCAGGGATTGCCTTTTCTATAGTAAATTATTCAAAAAATAATTTTCAACTGTCACAAATTTTAACTGCGCCAGGGATTGACTTTTCTATAGTAAATTATTCAAAAAATAATTTTCAACTGTCACAAATTTTAATTGCGCCAGGGATTGACTTTTCTATAGTAAATTATTCAAAAAATAATTTTATACTGTCACAAATTTTAATTGCGCCAGGGATTGCCTTTTATATAGTAAATTTTTCAAAAACTAATTTTATACTGTCGCAAATTTTAATTGCGCCAGGGATTGCCTTTTATATAGTAAATTATTCAAAAAATAATTTTATACTGTCGCAAATTTTATGTGCGCCAGGGATTGCCTTTTCTATAGTAAATTATTCAAAAAATAATTTTCAACTGTCACAAATTTTATGTGCGCCAGGGATTGCCTTTTCTATAGTAAATTATTCAAAAACTAATTTTCTACTGTCGCAAATTTTAATTGCGCCAGGGATTGCCTTTTATATAGTAAATTATTCAAAAAATAATTTTCAACTGTCACAAATTTTATGTGCGCCAGGGATTGCCTTTTCTATAGTAAATTATTCAAAAACTAATTTTCGACTGTCACAAATTTTAATTGCGCCAGGGATTGCCTTTTCTACAGTAAATTATTCAAAAAATAATTTTATACTGTCGCAAATTTTAATTGCGCCAGGGATTGCCTTTTCTATAGTAAATTATTCAAAAACTAATTTTCAACTGTCACAAATTTTAATTGCGCCAGGGATTGACTTTTCTATAGTAAATTATTCAAAAAATAATTTTATACTGTCACAAATTTTAATTGCGCCAGGGATTGCCTTTTCTATAGTAAATTATTCAAAAAATAATTTTATACTGTCGCAAATTTTAATTACGCCAGGGATTGCCTTTTCTACAGTAAATTATTCAAAAAATAATTTTATACTGTCGCAAATTTTAATTGCGCCAGGGATTGCCTTTTCTATAGTAAATTATTCAAAAAATAATTTTCTACTGTCACAAATTTTAATTGCGCCAGGGATTGCCTTTTCTACAGTAAATTATTCAAAAAATAATTTTATACTGTCGCAAATTTTAATTGCGCCAGGGATTGCCTTTTCTATAGTAAATTTTTCAAAAACTAATTTTATACTGTCGCAAATTTTAATTGCGCCAGGGATTGCCTTTTCTATAGTAAATTATTCAAAAAATAATTTTCAACTGTCACAAATTTTATGTGCGCCAGGGATTGCCTTTTCTATAGTAAATTATTCAAAAAATAATTTTCAACTGTCACAAATTTTAATTGCGCCAGGGATTGACTTTTCTATAGTAAATTATTCAAAAAATAATTTTATACTGTCACAAATTTTAATTGCGCCAGGGATTGCCTTTTCTATAGTAAATTATTCAAAAACTAATTTTATACTGTCGCAAATTTTAATTACGCCAGGGATTGCCTTTTATATAGTAAATTTTTCAAAAACTAATTTTATACTGTCACAAATTTTATGTGCGCCAGGGATTGCCTTTTCTATAGTAAATTATTCAAAAACTAATTTTCTACTGTCGCAAATTTTAATTGAGCCAGGGATTGCCTTTTATATAGTAAATTTTTCAAAAACTAATTTTATACTGTCACAAATTTTAATTGCGCCAGGGATTGCCTTTTCTACAGTAAATTATTCAAAAAATAATTTTATACTGTCGCAAATTTTAATTGCGCCAGGGATTGCCTTTTCTATAGTAAATTTTTCAAAAACTAATTTTATACTGTCGCAAATTTTAATTGCGCCAGGGATTGCCTTTTCTATAGTAAATTATTCAAAAAATAATTTTCAACTGTCACAAATTTTATGTGCGCCAGGGATTGCCTTTTCTATAGTAAATTATTCAAAAAATAATTTTCAACTGTCACAAATTTTAATTGCGCCAGGGATTGCCTTTTCTATAGTAAATTTTTCAAAAACTAATTTTATACTGTCGCAAATTTTAATTGCGCCAGGGATTGCCTTTTCTATAGTAAATTATTCAAAAAATAATTTTCAACTGTCACAAATTTTATGTGCGCCAGGGATTGCCTTTTCTATAGTAAATTATTCAAAAAATAATTTTCTACTGTCACAAATTTTATGTGCGCCAGGGATTGCCTTTTCTATAGTAAATTATTCAAAAACTAATTTTCAACTGTCACAAATTTTAAATATCCCAGGGATTGCCTTTTCTATAGTAAATTATTCAAAAAATAATTTTCAACTGTCACAAATTTTATGTGCGCCAGGGATTGCCTTTTCTATAGTAAATTATTCAAAAAATAATTTTCAACTGTCACAAATTTTAATTGCGCCAGGGATTGCCTTTTATATAGTAAATTATTCAAAAAATAATTTTCTACTGTCGCAAATTTTAATTGCGCCAGGGATTGCCTTTTCTATAGTAAATTTTTCAAAAACTAATTTTATACTGTCGCAAATTTTAATTGCGCCAGGGATTGCCCTTTCTATAGTAAATTATTCAAAAAATAATTTTCAACTGTCACAAATTTTAATTGCGCCAGGGATTGCCTTTTCTATAGTAAATTATTCAAAAAATAATTTTCTACTGTCACAAATTTTAATTGCGCCAGGGATTGCCTTTTCTACAGTAAATTATTCAAAAAATAATTTTATTCTGTCGCAAATTTTAATTGCGCCAGGGATTGCCTTTTCTATAGTAAATTATTCAAAAACTAATTTTCAACTGTCACAAATTTTAATTGCGCCAGGGATTGACTTTTCTATAGTAAATTATTCAAAAAATAATTTTATACTGTCACAAATTTTAATTGCGCCAGGGATTGCCTTTTCTATAGTAAATTATTCAAAAAATAATTTTATACTGTCGCAAATTTTAATTACGCCAGGGATTGCCTTTTCTACAGTAAATTATTCAAAAAATAATTTTATACTGTCGCAAATTTTAATTGCGCCAGGGATTGCCTTTTCTATAGTAAATTATTCAAAAAATAATTTTCTACTGTCACAAATTTTAATTGCGCCAGGGATTGCCTTTTCTACAGTAAATTATTCAAAAAATAATTTTATACTGTCGCAAATTTTAATTGCGCCAGGGATTGCCTTTTCTATAGTAAATTTTTCAAAAACTAATTTTATACTGTCGCAAATTTTAATTGCGCCAGGGATTGCCTTTTCTATAGTAAATTATTCAAAAAATAATTTTCAACTGTCACAAATTTTATGTGCGCCAGGGATTGCCTTTTCTATAGTAAATTATTCAAAAAATAATTTTCAACTGTCACAAATTTTAATTGCGCCAGGGATTGCCTTTTATATAGTAAATTATTCAAAAAATAATTTTCTACTGTCGCAAATTTTAATTGCGCCAGGGATTGCCTTTTATATAGTAAATTTTTCAAAAACTAATTTTATACTGTCGCAAATTTTAATTACGCCAGGGATTGCCTTTTATATAGTAAATTTTTCAAAAACTAATTTTATACTGTCACAAATTTTATGTGCGCCAGGGATTGCCTTTTCTATAGTAAATTATTCAAAAACTAATTTTCTACTGTCGCAATTTTAATTGCGCCAGGGATTGCCTTTTATATAGTAAATTTTTCAAAAACTAATTTTATACTGTCGCAAATTTTAATTGCGCCAGGGATTGCCTTTTATATAGTAAATTTTTCAAAAACTAATTTTATACTGTCACAAATTTTATGTGCGCCAGGGATTGCCTTTTCTATAGTAAATTTTTCAAAAAATAATTTTATACTGTCGCAAATTTTAAATATCCCAGGGATTGCCTTTTATATAGTAAATTTTTCAAAAACTAATTTTATACTGTCGCAAATTTTAATTGCGCCAGGGATTGCCTTTTCTATAGTAAATTATTCAAAAAATAATTTTATACTGTCGCAAATTTTAATTGCGCCAGGGATTGCTTTTTCTATAGTAAATTATTCAAAAAATAATTTTCTACTGTCGCAAATTTTATGTGCGCCAGGGATTGCCTTTTATATAGTAAATTATTCAAAAACTAATTTTATACTGTCGCAAATTTTAATTACGCCAGGGATTGCCTTTTATATAGTAAATTTTTCAAAAACTAATTTTATACTGTCGCAAATTTTATGTGCGCCAGGGATTGCCTTTTCTATAGTAAATTATTCAAAAAATAATTTTCTACTGTCGCAAATTTTAAATATCCCAGGGATTGCCTTTTCTACAGTAAATTATTCAAAAAATAATTTTCAACTGTCACAAATTTTAATTGCGCCAGGGATTGCCTTTTCTATAGTAAATTATTCAAAAACTAATTTTATACTGTCGCAAATTTTAATTGCGCCAGGGATTGCCTTTCTATAGTAAATTATTCAAAAAATAATTTTATACTGTCACAAATTTTAAATATCCCAGGGATTGCCTTTTCTATAGTAAATTATTCAAAAAATAATTTTCTACTGTCGCAAATTTTAAATATCCCAGGGATTGCCTTTTCTACAGTAAATTATTCAAAAACTAATTTTATACTGTCGCAAATTTTAATTACGCCAGGGATTGCCTTTTATATAGTAAATTTTTCAAAAACTAATTTTATACTGTCGCAAATTTTAATTGCGCCAGGGATTGCCTTTTCTACAGTAAATTATTCAAAAAATAATTTTATACTGTCGCAAATTTTAATTACGCCAGGATTGCCTTTTCTATAGTAAATTATTCAAAAAATAATTTTCTACTGTCGCAAATTTTAATTGCGCCAGGGATTGCCTTTTCTATAGTAAATTTTTCAAAAACTAATTTTATACTGTCACAAATTTTATGTGCGCCAGGGATTGCCTTTTCTATAGTAAATTATTCAAAAACTAATTTTCTACTGTCGCAAATTTTAATTGCGCCAGGGATTGCCTTTTATATAGTAAATTTTTCAAAAACTAATTTTATACTGTCGCAAATTTTAATTGCGCCAGGGATTGCCTTTTATATAGTAAATTTTTCAAAAACTAATTTTATACTGTCACAAATTTTATGTGCGCCAGGGATTGCCTTTTCTATAGTAAATTTTTCAAAAAATAATTTTATACTGTCGCAAATTTTAAATATCCCAGGGATTGCCTTTTATATAGTAAATTTTTCAAAAACTAATTTTATACTGTCGCAAATTTTAATTGCGCCAGGGATTGCCTTTTCTATAGTAAATTATTCAAAAAATAATTTTATACTGTCGCAAATTTTAATTGCGCCAGGGATTGCCTTTTCTATAGTAAATTATTCAAAAAATAATTTTCTACTGTCGCAAATTTTATGTGCGCCAGGGATTGCCTTTTATATAGTAAATTATTCAAAAACTAATTTTATACTGTCGCAAATTTTAATTACGCCAGGGATTGCCTTTTATATAGTAAATTTTTCAAAAACTAATTTTATACTGTCGCAAATTTTATGTGCGCCAGGGATTGCCTTTTCTATAGTAAATTATTCAAAAAATAATTTTCTACTGTCGCAAATTTTAAATATCCCAGGGATTGCCTTTTCTACAGTAAATTATTCAAAAAATAATTTTCAACTGTCACAAATTTTAATTGCGCCAGGGATTGCCTTTTCTATAGTAAATTATTCA
This sequence comes from Dioctria linearis, assembly GCA_963930735.1. Taxonomy (NCBI): domain Eukaryota; kingdom Metazoa; phylum Arthropoda; class Insecta; order Diptera; family Asilidae; genus Dioctria; species Dioctria linearis. The sequence goes on from CAWVNZ010001989.1 coordinate 252,630, forward strand.
AAAACTAATTTTATACTGTCGCAAATTTTAATTGCGCCAGGGATTGCCTTTCTATAGTAAATTATTCAAAAAATAATTTTATACTGTCACAAATTTTAAATATCCCAGGGATTGCCTTTTCTATAGTAAATTATTCAAAAAATAATTTTCTACTGTCGCAAATTTTAAATATCCCAGGGATTGCCTTTTCTACAGTAAATTATTCAAAAACTAATTTTATACTGTCGCAAATTTTAATTACGCCAGGGATTGCCTTTTATATAGTAAATTTTTCAAAAACTAATTTTATACTGTCGCAAATTTTAATTGCGCCAGGGATTGCCTTTTCTACAGTAAATTATTCAAAAAATAATTTTATACTGTCGCAAATTTTAATTACGCCAGGGATTGCCTTTTCTATAGTAAATTATTCAAAAAATAATTTTCTACTGTCGCAAATTTTAATTGCGCCAGGGATTGCCTTTTCTATAGTAAATTATTCAAAAAATAATTTTCAACTGTCACAAATTTTAATTACGCCAGGGATTGCCTTTTATATAGTAAATTATTCAAAAACTAATTTTATACTGTCGCAAATTTTAATTACGCCAGGGATTGCCTTTTATATAGTAAATTTTTCAAAAACTAATTTTATACTGTCGCAAATTTTAATTGCGCCAGGGATTGCCTTTTCTACAGTAAATTATTCAAAAAATAATTTTATACTGTCGCAAATTTTAATTACGCCAGGGATTGCCTTTTCTATAGTAAATTATTCAAAAACTAATTTTATACTGTCGCAAATTTTAATTACGCCAGGGATTGCCTTTTCTATAGTAAATTATTCAAAAAATAATTTTATACTGTCGCAAATTTTAATTACGCCAGGGATTGCCTTTTATATAGTAAATTTTTCAAAAACTAATTTTATACTGTCGCAAATTTTATGTGCGCCAGGGATTGCCTTTTCTATAGTAAATTATTCAAAAACTAATTTTATACTGTCGCAAATTTTAATTGCGCCAGGGATTGCCTTTTCTATAGTAAATTATTCAAAAACTAATTTTATACTGTCGCAAATTTTAATTACGCCAGGGATTGCCTTTTCTATAGTAAATTATTCAAAAAATAATTTTATACTGTCGCAAATTTTAATTACGCCAGGGATTGCCTTTTATATAGTAAATTTTTCAAAAACTAATTTTATACTGTCGCAAATTTTAATTACGCCAGGGATTGCCTTTTATATAGTAAATTATTCAAAAAATAATTTTCAACTGTCGCAAATTTTAATTGCGCCAGGGATTGCCTTTTCTATAGTAAATTTTTCAAAAACTAATTTTATACTGTCGCAAATTTTAATTACGCCAGGGATTGTCTTTTCTATAGTAAATTATTCAAAAAATAATTTTATACTGTCACAAATTTTATGTGCGCCAGGGATTGCCTTTTCTATAGTAAATTATTCAAAAAATAATTTTCAACTGTCACAAATTTTAATTGCGCCAGGGATTGCCTTTTCTATAGTAAATTATTCAAAAAATAATTTTATACTGTCGCAAATTTTAATTGCGCCAGGGATTGCCTTTTCTATAGTAAATTATTCAAAAAATAATTTTCTACTGTCGCAAATTTTATGTGCGCCAGGGATTGCCTTTTCTATAGTAAATTATTCAAAAAATAATTTTCTACTGTCACAAATTTTAATTGCGCCAGGGATTGCCTTTTCTACAGTAAATTATTCAAAAAATAATTTTATACTGTCGCAAATTTTAATTGCGCCAGGGATTGCCTTTTCTATAGTAAATTATTCAAAAACTAATTTTATACTGTCGCAAATTTTAATTGCGCCAGGGATTGCCTTTTATATAGTAAATTTTTCAAAAACTAATTTTCTACTGTCGCAAATTTTAATTACGCCAGGGATTGCCTTTTATATAGTAAATTTTTCAAAAACTAATTTTATACTGTCGCAAATTTTAATTGCGCCAGGGATTGCCTTTTCTATAGTAAATTATTCAAAAAATAATTTTCAACTGTCACAAATTTTAATTGCGCCAGGGATTGCCTTTTATATAGTAAATTTTTCAAAAACTAATTTTATACTGTCACAAATTTTAATTACGCCAGGGATTGCCTTTTCTATAGTAAATTATTCAAAAAATAATTTTCAACTGTCACAAATTTTAATTGCGCCAGGGATTGCCTTTTATATAGTAAATTTTTCAAAAACTAATTTTATACTGTCGCAAATTTTATGTGCGCCAGGGATTGCCTTTTATATAGTAAATTTTTCAAAAAATAATTTTCAACTGTCACAAATTTTAATTGCGCCAGGGATTGCCTTTTATATAGTAAATTTTTCAAAAACTAATTTTATACTGTCGCAAATTTTAATTGCGCCAGGGATTGCCTTTTCTATAGTAAATTATTCAAAAAATAATTTTCTACTGTCGCAAATTTTAATTACGCCAGGGATTGCCTTTTATATAGTAAATTTTTCAAAAACTAATTTTATACTGTCACAAATTTTATGTGCGCCAGGGATTGCCTTTTCTATAGTAAATTATTCAAAAACTAATTTTCTACTGTCGCAAATTTTAATTGCGCCAGGGATTGCCTTTTATATAGTAAATTATTCAAAAAATAATTTTCAACTGTCACAAATTTTAATTGCGCCAGGGATTGCCTTTTCTATAGTAAATTATTCAAAAAATAATTTTCAACTGTCACAAATTTTAATTGCGCCAGGGATTGCCTTTTATATAGTAAATTTTTCAAAAACTAATTTTATACTGTCGCAAATTTTAATTACGCCAGGGATTGCCTTTTCTATAGTAAATTATTCAAAAAATAATTTTATACTGTCGCAAATTTTAATTACGCCAGGGATTGCCTTTTCTATAGTAAATTATTCAAAAAATAATTTTCAACTGTCACAAATTTTAACTGCGCCAGCGATTGCCTTTTCTATAGTAAATTATTCAAAAAATAATTTTCAACTGTCACAAATTTTAATTGCGCCAGGGATTGCCTTTTATATAGTAAATTTTTCAAAAACTAATTTTATACTGTCGCAAATTTTAATTACGCCAGGGATTGCCTTTTCTATAGTAAATTATTCAAAAAATAATTTTCAACTGTCACAAATTTTAATTGCGCCAGGGATTGCCTTTTATATAGTAAATTTTTCAAAAACTAATTTTATACTGTCGCAAATTTTAATTACGCCAGGGATTGCCTTTTCTATAGTAAATTATTCAAAAAATAATTTTATACTGTCGCAAATTTTAATTACGCCAGGGATTGCCTTTTCTATAGTAAATTATTCAAAAAATAATTTTCAACTGTCACAAATTTTAATTGCGCCAGCCATTGCCTTTTCTATAGTAAATTATTCAAAAAATAATTTTCAACTGTCACAAATTTTAATTGCGCCAGGGATTGCCTTTTATATAGTAAATTTTTCAAAAACTAATTTTATACTGTCGCAAATTTTAATTACGCCAGGGATTGCCTTTTCTATAGTAAATTATTCAAAAAATAATTTTCAACTGTCACAAATTTTAATTGCGCCAGGGATTGCCTTTTATATAGTAAATTTTTCAAAAACTAATTTTATACTGTCGCAAATTTTATGTGCGCCAGGGATTGCCTTTTATATAGTAAATTTTTCAAAAAATAATTTTCAACTGTCACAAATTTTAATTGCGCCAGGGATTGCCTTTTATATAGTAAATTTTTCAAAAACTAATTTTATACTGTCGCAAATTTTAATTACGCCAGGGATTGCCTTTTCTATAGTAAATTATTCAAAAAATAATTTTATACTGTCGCAAATTTTAATTACGCCAGGGATTGCCTTTTCTATAGTAAATTATTCAAAAAATAATTTTCAACTGTCACAAATTTTAATTGCGCCAGGGATTGCCTTTTCTATAGTAAATTATTCAAAAAATAATTTTCAACTGTCACAAATTTTAATTGCGCCAGGGATTGCCTTTTATATAGTAAATTTTTCAAAAACTAATTTTATACTGTCGCAAATTTTAATTACGCCAGGGATTGCCTTTTCTATAGTAAATTATTCAAAAAATAATTTTCAACTGTCACAAATTTTAATTGCGCCAGGGATTGCCTTTTATATAGTAAATTTTTCAAAAACTAATTTTATACTGTCGCAAATTTTATGTGCGCCAGGGATTGCCTTTTATATAGTAAATTTTTCAAAAAATAATTTTCAACTGTCACAAATTTTAATTGCGCCAGGGATTGCCTTTTATATAGTAAATTTTTCAAAAACTAATTTTATACTGTCGCAAATTTTAATTGCGCCAGGGATTGCCTTTTCTATAGTAAATTATTCAAAAAATAATTTTCTACTGTCGCAAATTTTAATTACGCCAGGGATTGCCTTTTATATAGTAAATTTTTCAAAAACTAATTTTATACTGTCACAAATTTTATGTGCGCCAGGGATTGCCTTTTCTATAGTAAATTATTCAAAAACTAATTTTCTACTGTCGCTAATTTTAATTGCGCCAGGGATTGCCTTTTATATAGTAAATTTTTCAAAAACTAATTTTATACTGTCGCAAATTTTAATTACGCCAGGGATTGCCTTTTATATAGTAAATTATTCAAAAACTAATTTTCAACTGTCACAAATTTTAATTGCGCCAGGGTTTGCCTTTTCTACAGTAAATTATTCAAAAAATAATTTTCTACTGTCGCAAATTTTAATTGCGCCAGGGATTGCCTTTTCTATAGTAAATTATTCAAAAACTAATTTTATACTGTCGCAAATTTTAATTGCGCCAGGGATTGCCTTTTCTATAGTAAATTATTCAAAAAATAATTTTCTACTGTCGCAAATTTTAATTGCGCCAGGGATTGCCTTTTCTATAGTAAATTATTCAAAAACTAATTTTATACTGTCGCAAATTTTAATTGCGCCAGGGATTGCCTTTTCTATAGTAAATTATTCAAAAACTAATTTTATACTGTCGCAAATTTTAATTACGCCAGGGATTGCCTTTTCTATAGTAAATTATTCAAAAACTAATTTTATACTGTCGCAAATTTTAATTACGCCAGGGATTGCCTTTTCTATAGTAAATTATTCAAAAAATAATTTTCTACTGTCGCAAATTTTAATTGCGCCAGGGATTGCCTTTTCTACAGTAAATTTTTCAAAAACTAATTTTCAACTGTCACAAATTTTAATTGCGCCAGGGATTGCCTTTTATATAGTAAATTATTCAAAAACTAATTTTATACTGTCGCAAATTTTAATTGCGCCAGGGATTGCCTTTTCTATAGTAAATTATTCAAAAACTAATTTAATACTGTCGCAAATTTTAATTGCGCCAGGGATTGCCTTTTCTATAGTAAATTATTCAAAAAATAATTTTCTACTGTCGCAAATTTTAATTGCGCCAGGGATTGCCTTTTCTATAGTAAATTATTCAAAAACTAATTTTCAACTGTCACAAATTTTAATTGCGCCAGGGATTGACTTTTCTATAGTAAATTATTCAAAAAATAATTTTATACTGTCACAAATTTTAATTGCGCCAGGGATTGCCTTTTCTATAGTAAATTATTCAAAAAATAATTTTATACTGTCGCAAATTTTAATTGCGCCAGGGATTGCCTTTTCTATAGTAAATTATTCAAAAACTAATTTTATACTGTCACAAATTTTAATTGCGCCAGGGATTGCCTTTTCTATAGTAAATTATTCAAAAAATAATTTTATACTGTCGCAAATTTTAATTGCGCCAGGGATTGCCTTTTATATAGTAAATTATTCAAAAAATAATTTTATACTGTCGCAAATTTTATGTGCGCCAGGGATTGCCTTTTCTATAGTAAATTATTCAAAAAATAATTTTCAACTGTCACAAATTTTAATTGCGCCAGGGATTGCCTTTTCTACAGTAAATTATTCAAAAAATAATTTTCAACTGTCACAAATTTTAATTGCGCCAGGGATTGCCTTTTCTATAGTAAATTTTTCAAAAACTAATTTTATACTGTCGCAAATTTTAATTGCGCCAGGGATTGCCTTTTCTATAGTAAATTTTTCAAAAACTAATTTTATACTGTCGCAAATTTTAATTGCGCCAGGGATTGCCTTTTCTATAGTAAATTATTCAAAAAATAATTTTCAACTGTCACAAATTTTAATTGCGCCAGGGATTGCCTTTTCTATAGTAAATTATTCAAAAAATAATTTTCTACTGTCACAAATTTTAATTGCGCCAGGGATTGCCTTTTCTACAGTAAATTATTCAAAAAATAATTTTATACTGTCGCAAATTTTAATTGCGCCAGGGATTGCCTTTTCTATAGTAAATTTTTCAAAAACTAATTTTATACTGTCGCAAATTTTAATTGCGCCAGGGATTGCCTTTTCTATAGTAAATTATTCAAAAACTAATTTTATACTGTCACAAATTTTAATTGCGCCAGGGATTGCCTTTTCTATAGTAAATTTTTCAAAAACTAATTTTATACTGTCGCAAATTTTAATTGCGCCAGGGATTGCCTTTTATATAGTAAATTTTTCAAAAAATAATTTTCAACTGTCACAAATTTTAATTGCGCCAGGGATTGCCTTTTATATAGTAAATTATTCAAAAACTAATTTTATACTGTCGCAAATTTTAATTACGCCAGGGATTGCCTTTTCTACAGTAAATTATTCAAAAAATAATTTTATACTGTCGCAAATTTTAATTGCGCCAGGGATTGCCTTTTCTATAGTAAATTATTCAAAAACTAATTTTATACTGTCGCAAATTTTAATTGCGCCAGGGATTGCCTTTTATATAGTAAATTTTTCAAAAAATAATTTTCAACTGTCACAAATTTTAATTGCGCCAGGGATTGCCTTTTCTATAGTAAATTTTTCAAAAACTAATTTTATACTGTCACAAATTTTAATTGCGCCAGGGATTGCCTTTTCTATAGTAAATTATTCAAAAAATAATTTTATACTGTCGCAAATTTTAATTGCGCCAGGGATTGCCTTTTCTATAGTAAATTTTTCAAAAACTAATTTTATACTGTCGCAAATTTTAATTGCGCCAGGGATTGCCTTTTCTATAGTAAATTATTCAAAAAATAATTTTCAACTGTCACAAATTTTAATTGCGCCAGGGATTGCCTTTTCTATAGTAAATTATTCAAAAAATAATTTTCTACTGTCACAAATTTTAATTGCGCCAGGGATTGCCTTTTCTACAGTAAATTATTCAAAAAATAATTTTATACTGTCGCAAATTTTAATTGCGCCAGGGATTGCCTTTTCTATAGTAAATTTTTCAAAAACTAATTTTATACTGTCGCAAATTTTAATTGCGCCAGGGATTGCCTTTTCTATAGTAAATTATTCATAAACTAATTTTATACTGTCGCAAATTTTAATTACGCCAGGGATTGCCTTTTCTACAGTAAATTATTCAAAAAATAATTTTATACTGTCGCAAATTTTAATTGCGCCAGGGATTGCCTTTTCTATAGTAAATTATTCAAAAACTAATTTTATACTGTCGCAAATTTTAATTGCGCCAGGGATTGCCTTTTATATAGTAAATTTTTCAAAAAATAATTTTCAACTGTCACAAATTTTAATTGCGCCAGGGATTGCCTTTTCTATAGTAAATTTTTCAAAAACTAATTTTATACTGTCACAAATTTTAATTGCGCCAGGGATTGCCTTTTCTATAGTAAATTTTTCAAAAACTAATTTTATACTGTCACAAATTTTAATTGCGCCAGGGATTGCCTTTTCTTTAGTAAATTTTTCAAAAACTAATTTTATACTGTCGCAAATTTTAATTGCGCCAGGGATTGCCTTTTCTATAGTAAATTTTTCAAAAACTAATTTTATACTGTCGCAAATTTTAATTGCGCCAGGGATTGCCTTTTCTATAGTAAATTATTCAAAAAATAATTTTCAACTGTCACAAATTTTAATTGCGCCAGGGATTGCCTTTTCTATAGTAAATTATTCAAAAAATAATTTTCTACTGTCACAAATTTTAATTGCGCCAGGGATTGCCTTTTCTACAGTAAATTATTCAAAAAATAATTTTATACTGTCGCAAATTTTAATTGCGCCAGGGATTGCCTTTTCTATAGTAAATTTTTCAAAAACTAATTTTATACTGTCGCAAATTTTAATTGCGCCAGGGATTGCCTTTTCTATAGTAAATTATTCAAAAACTAATTTTATACTGTCGCAAATTTTAATTACGCCAGGGATTGCCTTTTCTACAGTAAATTTTTCAAAAACTAATTTTCTACTGTCACAAATTTTATGTGCGCCAGGGATTGCCTTTTCTATAGTAAATTATTCAAAAACTAATTTTCAACTGTCACAAATTTTAAATATCCCAGGGATTGCCTTTTCTATAGTAAATTATTCAAAAAATAATTTTCAACTGTCACAAATTTTATGTGCACCAGGGATTGCCTTTTCTATAGTAAATTATTCAAAAAATAATTTTCAACTGTCACAAATTTTAATTGCGCCAGGGATTGCCTTTTATATAGTAAATTATTCAAAAAATAATTTTCTACTGTCGCAAATTTTAATTGCGCCAGGGATTGCCTTTTCTATAGTAAATTTTTCAAAAACTAATTTTATACTGTCGCAAATTTTAATTGCGCCAGGGATTGCCTTTTCTATAGTAAATTATTCAAAAAATAATTTTCAACTGTCACAAATTTTAATTGCGCCAGGGATTGCCTTTTCTATAGTAAATTATTCAAAAAATAATTTTCTACTGTCACAAATTTTAATTGCGCCAGGGATTGCCTTTTCTACAGTAAATTATTCAAAAAATAATTTTCTACTGTCGCAAATTTTAATTGCGCCAGGGATTGCCTTTTCTATAGTAAATTTTTCAAAAACTAATTTTATACTGTCGCAAATTTTAATTGCGCCAGGGATTGCCTTTTCTATAGTAAATTATTCAAAAACTAATTTTATACTGTCGCAAATTTTAATTACGCCAGGGATTGCCTTTTATATAGTAAATTTTTCAAAAACTAATTTTATACTGTCACAAATTTTATGTGCGCCAGGGATTGCCTTTTCTATAGTAAATTATTCAAAAACTAATTTTCTACTGTCGCAAATTTTAATTGCGCCAGGGATTGCCTTTTATATAGTAAATTTTTCAAAACTAATTTTATACTGTCGCAAATTTTAATTGCGCCAAGGATTGCCTTTTCTATAGTAAATTATTCAAAAAATAATTTTCTACTGTCGCAAATTTTAATTGCGCCAGGGATTGCCTTTTCTATAGTAAATTATTCAAAAAATAATTTTCTACTGTCACAAATTTTAATTGCGCCAGGGATTGCCTTTTCTACAGTAAATTATTCAAAAAATAATTTTATACTGTCGCAAATTTTATGTGCGCCAGGGATTGCCTTTTCTATAGTAAATTATTCAAAAAATAATTTTCAACTGTCACAAATTTTAATTGCGCCAGGGATTGCCTTTTCTACAGTAAATTATTCAAAAAATAATTTTCAACTGTCACAAATTTTAATTGCGCCAGGGATTGCCTTTTCTATAGTAAATTATTCAAAAACTAATTTTATTCTGTCGCAAATTTTAATTGCGCCAGGGATTGCCTTTTCTATAGTAAATTATTCAAAAAATAATTTTCTACTGTCGCAAATTTTAATTGCGCCAGGGATTGCCTTTTCTATAGTAAATTATTCAAAAAATAATTTTCTACTGTCACAAATTTTAATTGCGCCAGGGATTGCCTTTTCTACAGTAAATTATTCAAAAAATAATTTTCAACTGTCACAAATTTTAATTGCGCCAGGGATTGCCTTTTATATAGTAAATTATTCAAAAAATAATTTTCTACTGTCGCAAATTTTAATTGCGCCAGGGATTGCCTTTTATATAGTAAATTTTTCAAAAACTAATTTTATACTGTCGCAAATTTTAATTGCGCCAGGGATTGCCTTTTCTATAGTAAATTTTTCAAAAACTAATTTTATACTGTCACAAATTTTATGTGCGCCAGGGATTGCCTTTTCTATAGTAAATTATTCAAAAAATAATTTTCTACTGTCGCAAATTTTAATTACGCCAGGGATTGCCTTTTCTATAGTAAATTTTTCAAAAACTAATTTTATACTGTCGCAAATTTTAATTACGCCAGGGATTGCCTTATATAGTAAATTTTTCAAAAACTAATTTTATACTGTCGCAAATTTTATGAGCGCCAGGGATTGCCTTTTCTATAGTAAATTTTTCAAAAACTAATTTTATACTGTCACAAATTTTAATTGCGCCAGGGATTGCCTTTTATATAGTAAATTTTTCAAAAAATAATTTTCAACTGTCACAAATTTTAATTGCGCCAGGGATTGCCTTTTCTACAGTAAATTATTCAAAAAATAATTTTATACTGTCGCAAATTTTAATTGCGCCAGGGATTGCCTTTTCTATAGTAAATTTTTCAAAAACTAATTTTATACTGTCGCAAATTTTAATTGCGCCAGGGATTGCCTTTTCTATAGTAAATTTTTCAAAAACTAATTTTATACTGTCACAAATTTTAATTGCGCCAGGGATTTCCTTTTCTATAGTAAATTTTTCAAAAACTAATTTTATACTGTCACAAATTTTAATTGCGCCAGGGATTGCCTTTTCTATAGTAAATTTTTCAAAAACTAATTTTATACTGTCACAAATTTTAATTGCGCCAGGGATTGCCTTTTCTATAGTAAATTTTTCAAAAACTAATTTTATACTGTCGCAAATTTTAATTGCGCCAGGGATTGCCTTTTCTATAGTAAATTATTCAAAAAATAATTTTCAACTGTCACAAATTTTAATTGCGCCAGGGATTGCCTTTTCTATAGTAAATTATTCACAAAATAATTTTCTACTGTCACAAATTTTAATTGCGCCAGGGATTGCCTTTTCTACAGTAAATTATTCAAAAAATAATTTTCAACTGTCACAAATTTTAATTGCGCCAGGGATTGCCTTTTCTATAGTAAATTATTCAAAAACTAATTTTATACTGTCGCAAATTTTAATTACGCCAGGGATTGCCTTTTATATAGTAAATTTTTCAAAAACTAATTTTCTACTGTCGCAAATTTTAATTGCGCCAGGGATTGCCTTTTCTATAGTAAATTTTTCAAAAACTAATTTTATACTGTCGCAAATTTTAAATATCCCAGGGATTGCCTTTTATATAGTAAATTTTTCAAAAACTAATTTTATACTGTCGCAAATTTTAATTGCGCCAGGGATTGCCTTTTCTATAGTAAATTATTCAAAAAATAATTTTATACTGTCGCAAATTTTAATTGCGCCAGGGATTGCCTTTTCTATAGTAAATTATTCAAAAAATAATTTTATACTGTCGCAAATTTTAATTGCGCCAGGGATTGCCTTTTCTATAGTAAATTATTCAAAAAATAATTTTCTACTGTCGCAAATTTTATGTGCGCCAGGGATTGCCTTTTATATAGTAAATTATTCAAAAACTAATTTTATACTGTCGCAAATTTTAATTACGCCAGGGATTGCCTTTTATATAGTAAATCTTTCAAAAACTAATTTTATACTGTCGCAAATTTTAATTGCGCCAGGGATTGCCTTTTCTATAGTAAATTTTTCAAAAACTAATTTTCAACTGTCACAAATTTTAATTGCGCCAGGGATTGCCTTTTCTATTGTAAATTATTCAAAAACTAATTTTATACTGTCGCAAATTTTAATTACGCCAGGGATTGCCTTTTATATAGTAAATTTTTCAAAAACTAATTTTATACTGTCGCAAATTTTATGTGCGCCAGGGATTGCCTTTTCTATAGTAAATTATTCAAAAAATAATTTTATACTGTCGCAAATTTTAATTACGCCAGGGATTGCCTTTTATATAGTAAATTTTTCAAAAACTAATTTTATACTGTCGCAAATTTTATGTGCGCCCGGGATTGCCTTTTCTATAGTAAATTTTTCAAAAACTAATTTTATACTGTCACAAATTTTAATTGCGCCAGGGATTGCCTTTTCTATAGTAAATTTGCCTTTTCTATAGTAAATTTTTCAAAAACTAATTTTATACTGTCACAAATTTTATGTGCGCCAGGGATTGCCTTTTCTATAGTAAATTATTCAAAAACTAATTTTCTACTGTCGCAAATTTTAATTGCGCCAGGGATTGCCTTTTATATAGTAAATTTTTCAAAAAATAATTTTCAACTGTCACAAATTTTATGTGCGCCAGGGATTGCCTTTTATATAGTAAATTTTTCAAAAACTAATTTTATACTGTCACAAATTTTATGTGCGCCAGGGATTGCCTTTTATATAGTAAATTTTTCAAAAACTAATTTTATACTGTCACAAATTTTATGTGCGCCAGGGATTGCCTTTTCTATAGTAAATTATTCAAAAACTAATTTTCTACTGTCGCAAATTTTAATTGCGCCAGGGATTGCCTTTTATATAGTAAATTTTTCAAAAACTAATTTTATACTGTCGCAAATTTTAATTGCGCCAGGGATTGCCTTTTATATAGTAAATTATTCAAAAAATAATTTTATACTGTCGCAAATTTTATGTGCGCCAGGGATTGCCTTTCCTATAGTAAATTATTCAAAAAATAATTTTCAACTGTCACAAATTTTAATTGCGCCAGGGATTGCCTTTTATATAGTAAATTTTTCAAAAACTAATTTTATACTGTCGCAAATTTTATGTGCGCCAGGGATTGCCTTTTATATAGTAAATTTTTCAAAAAATAATTTTCAACTGTCACAAATTTTAATTGCGCCAGGGATTGCCTTTTCTATAGTAAATTTTTCAAAAACTAATTTTCAACTGTCACAAATTTTAATTGCGCCAGGGATTGCCTTTTCTATAGTAAATTTTTCAAAAACTAATTTTCAACTGTCACAAATTTTAATTGCGCCAGGGATTGCCTTTTCTATAGTAAATTATTCAAAAACTAATTTTATACTGTCGCAAATTTTAATTGCGCCAGGGATTGCCTTTTCTACAGTAAATTATTCAAAAAATAATTTTATACTGTCGCAAATTTTAATTGCGCCAGGGATTGCCTTTTCTATAGTAAATTTTTCAAAAACTAATTTTATACTGTCGCAAATTTTAATTGCGCCAGGGATTGCCTTTTCTATAGTAAATTATTCAAAAAATAATTTTCAACTGTCACAAATTTGAATTGCGCCAGGGATTGACTTTTCTACAGTAAATTATTCAAAAACTAATTTTATACTGTCGCAAATTTTAATTACGCCAGGGATTGCCTTTTCTATAGTAAATTTTTCAAAAACTAATTTTATACTGTCACAAATTTTAATTGCGCCAGGGATTGCCTTTTCTATAGTAAATTATTCAAAAAATAATTTTCAACTGTCACAAATTTTAATTGCGCCAGGGATTGCCTTTTCTATAGTAAATTATTCAAAAACTAATTTTATACTGTCGCAAATTTTAATTGCGCCAGGCATTGCCTTTTATATAGTAAATTTTTCAAAAACTAATTTTCTACTGTCGCAAATTTTAATTACGCCAGGGATTGCCTTTTATATAGTAAATTTTTCAAAAACTAATTTTATACTGTCGCAAATTTTAATTGCGCCAGGGATTGCCTTTTCTATAGTAAATTATTCAAAAACTAATTTTATACTGTCGCAAATTTTAATTACGCCAGGGATTGCCTTTTCTACAGTAAATTATTCAAAAACTAATTTTATACTGTCGCAAATTTTAATTACGCCAGGGATTGCCTTTTCTATAGTAAATTATTCAAAAACTAATTTTCTACTGTCGCAAATTTTAAATATCCCAGGGATTGCCTTTTCTACAGTAAATTATTCAAAAAATAATTTTCAACTGTCACAAATTTTAATTGCGCCAGGGATTGACTTTTCTATAGTAAATTATTCAAAAAATAATTTTATACTGTCGCAAATTTTAAATATCCCAGGGATTGCCTTTTCTACAGTAAAATATTCAAAAAATAATTTTCTACTGTCGCAAATTTTAATTGCGCCAGGGATTGCCTTTTCTATAGTAAATTATTCAAAAAATAATTTTATACTGTCGCAAATTTTATGTGCGCCAGGGATTGCCTTTTCTATAGTAAATTATTCAAAAAATAATTTTCAACTGTCACAAATTTTAATTGCGCCAGGGATTGACTTTTCTATAGTAAATTATTCAAAAAATAATTTTTTACTGTCGCAAATTTTATGTGCGCCAGGGATTGACTTTTCTATAGTAAATTATTCAAAAAATAATTTTATACTGTCGCAAATTTTAATTGCGCCAGGGATTGCCTTTTCTATAGTAAATTATTCAAAAACTAATTTTATACTGTCACAAATTTTAATTGCGCCAGGGATTGCCTTTTCTATAGTAAATTATTCAAAAAATAATTTTCAACTGTCACAAATTTTAATTGCTTTTCTATAGTAAATTATTCAAAAAATAATTTTCTACTGTCGCAAATTTTAAATATCCCAGGGATTGCCTTTTCTACAGTAAATTATTCAAAAAATAATTTTCAACTGTCACAAATTTTATGTGCGCCAGGGATTGCCTTTTCTATAGTAAATTATTCAAAAACTAATTTTCTACTGTCGCAAATTTTAAATATCCCAGGGATTGCCTTTTCTACAGTAAATTATTCAAAAAATAATTTTCAACTGTCACAAATTTTATGTGCGCCAGGGATTGCCTTTTCTATAGTAAATTATTCAAAAACTAATTTTATACTGTCGCAAATTTTAATTACGCCAGGGATTGCCTTTTCTACAGTAAATTATTCAAAAACTAATTTTATACTGTCGCAAATTTTAATTACGCCAGGGATTGCCTTTTCTATAGTAAATTATTCAAAAACTAATTTTCTACTGTCGCAAATTTTAAATATCCCAGGGATTGCCTTTTCTACAGTAAATTATTCAAAAAATAATTTTCAACTGTCACAAATTTTAATTGCGCCAGGGATTGACTTTTCTATAGTAAATTATTCAAAAAATAATTTTATACTGTCGCAAATTTTAAATATCCCAGGGATTGCCTTTTCTACAGTAAATTATTCAAAAAATAATTTTCTACTGTCGCAAATTTTAATTGCGCCAGGGATTGCCTTTTCTATAGTAAATTATTCAAAAAATAATTTTATACTGTCGCAAATTTTATGTGCGCCAGGGATTGCCTTTTCTATAGTAAATTATTCAAAAAATAATTTTCAACTGTCACAAATTTTAATTGCGCCAGGGATTGCCTTTTCTATAGTAAATTATTCAAAAACTAATTTTATACTGTCGCAAATTTTAATTGCGCCAGGGATTGCCTTTTATATAGTAAATTTTTCAAAAACTAATTTTCTACTGTCGCAAATTTTAATTACGCCAGGGATTGCCTTTTCTATAGTAAATTTTTCAAAAACTAATTTTATACTGTCGCAAATTTTAATTGCGCCAGGGATTGCCTTTTCTATAGTAAATTTTTCAAAAACTAATTTTATACTGTCGCAAATTTTAATTGCGCCAGGGATTGCCTTTTATATAGTAAATTTTTCAAAAACTAATTTTATACTGTCGCAAATTTTAATTGCGCCAGGGATTGCCTTTTCTACAGTAAATTATTCAAAAAATAATTTTCTACTGTCGCAAATTTTAATTACGCCAGGGATTGCCTTTTATATAGTAAATTTTTCAAAAACTAATTTTATACTGTCGCAAATTTTATGTGCGCCAGGGATTGCCTTTTCTATAGTAAATTATTCAAAAAATAATTTTCTACTGTCGCAAATTTTAAATATCCCAGGGATTGCCTTTTCTACAGTAAATTATTCAAAAAATAATTTTCTACTGTCGCAAATTTTAATTGCGCCAGGGATTGCCTTTTATACAGTAAATTATTCAAAAAAATAATTTTCTACTGTCGCAAATTTTAATTGCGCCAGGGATTGCCTTTTCTATAGTAAATTATTCAAAAAATAATTTTATACTGTCGCAAATTTTAATTGCGCCAGGGATTGCCTTTTCTATAGTAAATTTTTCAAAAACTAATTTTATACTGTCGCAAATTTTAATTGCGCCAGGGATTGCCTTTTCTATAGTAAATTATTCAAAAAATAATTTTCAACTGTCACAAATTTTAATTGCGCCAGGGATTGCCTTTTCTATAGTAAATTTTTCAAAAACTAATTTTATACTGTCACAAATTTTAATTGCGCCAGGGATTGCCTTTTCTATAGTAAATTTTTCAAAACTAATTTTATACTGTCACAAATTTTAATTGCGCCAGGGATTGCCTTTTCTATAGTAAATTATTCAAAAAATAATTTTCAACTGTCACAAATTTTAATTGCGCCAGGGATTGCCTTTTCTATAGTAAATTATTCAAAAACTAATTTTATACTGTCGCAAATTTTAATTGCGCCAGGGATTGCCTTTTATATAGTAAATTTTTCAAAAACTAATTTTCTACTGTCGCAAATTTTAATTACGCCAGGGATTGCCTTTTATATAGTAAATTTTTCAAAAACTAATTTTATACTGTCGCAAATTTTAATTGCGCCAGGGATTGCCTTTTCTATAGTAAATTATTCAAAAAATAATTTTCAACTGTCACAAATTTTAATTGCGCCAGGGATTGCCTTTTATATAGTAAATTTTTCAAAAACTAATTTTATACTGTCGCAAATTTTAATTACGCCAGGGATTGCCTTTTATATAGTAAATTTTTCAAAAACTAATTTTATACTGTCGCAAATTTTAATTGCGCCAGGGATTGCCTTTTCTACAGTAAATTATTCAAAAAATAATTTTCTACTGTCACAAATTTTAATTGCGCCAGGGATTGCCTTTTATATAGTAAATTTTTCAAAAACTAATTTTATACTGTCGCAAATTTTAATTGCGCCAGGGATTGCCTTTTCTATAGTAAATTATTCAAAAAATAATTTTCAACTGTCACAAATTTTAATTGCACCAGGGATTGCCTTTTATATAGTAAATTTTTCAAAAACTAATTTTATACTGTCGCAAATTTCAATTACGCCAGGGATTGCCTTTTCTATAGTAAATTATTCAAAAAATAATTTTCAACTGTCACAAATTTTAATTGCGCCAGGGATTGCCTTTTATATAGTAAATTTTTCAAAAACTAATTTTATACTGTCGCAAATTTTATGTGCGCCAGGGATTGCCTTTTATATAGTAAATTATTCAAAAAATAATTTTCTACTGTCGCAAATTTTAATTGCGCCAGGGATTGCCTTTTATATAGTAAATTTTTCAAAAACTAATTTTCTACTGTCGCAAATTTTAATTGCGCCAGGGATTGCCTTTTCTATAGTAAATTTTTCAAAAACTAATTTTATACTGTCGCAAATTTTAATTGCGCCAGGGATTGCCTTTTCTATAGTAAATTATTCAAAAAATAATTTTCAACTGTCGCAAATTTTAAATATCCCAGGGATTGCCTTTTATACAGTAAATTATTCAAAAAATAATTTTCAACTGTCACAAATTTTAATTGCGCCAGGGATTGCCTTTTCTATAGTAAATTATTCAAAAAATAATTTTATACTGTCGCAAATTTTAATTACGCCAGGGATTGCCTTTTCTATAGTAAATTATTCAAAAAATAATTTTCAACTGTCACAAATTTTAATTGAGCCAGGGATTGCCTTTTATATAGTAAATTATTCAAAAAATAATTTTCAACTGTCGCAAATTTTAATTGCGCCAGGGATTGCCTTTTCTATAGTAAATTATTCAAAAACTAATTTTATACTGTCGCAAATTTTAATTGCGCCAGGGATTGCCTTTTCTATAGTAAATTATTCAAAAAATAATTTTCTACTGTCACAAATTTTAATTGCGCCAGGGATTGCCTTTTCTATAGTAAATTTTTCAAAAACTAATTTTATACTGTCGCAAATTTTAATTGCGCCAGGGATTGCCTTTTCTATAGTAAATTATTCAAAAACTAATTTTCAACTGTCACAAATTTTAATTGCGCCAGGGATTGCCTTTTATATAGTAAATTATTCAAAAAATAATTTTATACTGTCACAAATTTTAAATGCGCCAGGGATTGCCTTTTCTATAGTAAATTATTCAAAAAATAATTTTCAACTGTCACAAATTTTAATTGCGCCAGGGATTGCCTTTTCTATAGTAAATTATTCAAAAACTAATTTTATACTGTCGCAAATTTTAATTGCGCCAGGGATTGCCTTTTATATAGTAAATTTTTCAAAAACTAATTTTATACTGTCGCAAATTTTAATTACGCCAGGGATTGCCTTTTATATAGTAAATTTTTCAAAAACTAATTTTATACTGTCGCAAATTTTAATTGCGCCAGGGATTGCCTTTTCTACAGTAAATTATTCAAAAAATAATTTTCTACTGTCACAAATTTTAATTGCGCCAGGGATTGCCTTTTATATAGTAAATTTTTCAAAAACTAATTTTATACTGTCGCAAATTTTAATTGCGCCAGGGATTGCCTTTTCTATAGTAAATTATTCAAAAACTAATTTTATACTGTCACAAATTTTAATTGCGCCAGGGATTGCCTTTTATATAGTAAATTATTCAAAAAATAATTTTCTACTGTCGCAAATTTTAATTGCGCCAGGGATTGCCTTTTATATAGTAAATTATTCAAAAAATAATTTTCAACTGTCGCAAATTTTAAATATCCCAGGGATTGCCTTTTATACAGTAAATTATTCAAAAAATAATTTTCAACTGTCACAAATTTTAATTGCGCCAGGGATTGCCTTTTCTATAGTAAATTATTCAAAAAATAATTTTATACTGTCGCAAATTTTAATTACGCCAGGGATTGCCTTTTCTATAGTAAATTATTCAAAAACTAATTTTCAACTGTCACAAATTTTAATTGCGCCAGGGATTGCCTTTTATATAGTAAATTATTCAAAAAATAATTTTCAACTGTCGCAAATTTTAATTGCGCCAGGGATTGCCTTTTCTATAGTAAATTTTTCAAAAACTAATTTTATACTGTCGCAAATTTTAATTGCGCCAGGGATTGCCTTTTCTATAGTAAATTATTCAAAAAATAATTTTCTACTGTCACAAATTTTAATTGCGCCAGGGATTGCCTTTTCTATAGTAAATTTTTCAAAAACTAATTTTATACTGTCGCAAATTTTAATTGCGCCAGGGATTGCCTTTTCTATAGTAAATTATTCAAAAACTAATTTTATACTGTCGCAAATTTTAATTACGCCAGGGATTGCCTTTTCTACAGTAAATTTTTCAAAAACTAATTTTATACTGTCACAAATTTTAATTGCGCCAGGGATTGCCTTTTCTATAGTAAATTATTCAAAAAATAATTTTCAACTGTCACAAATTTTAATTGCGCCAGGGATTGCCTTTTCTATAGTAAATTATTCAAAAACTAATTTTATACTGTCGCAAATTTTAATTGCGCCAGGGATTGCCTTTTATATAGTAAATTTTTCAAAAACTAATTTTATACTGTCGCAAATTTTAATTACGCCAGGGATTGCCTTTTATATAGTAAATTTTTCAAAAACTAATTTTATACTGTCGCAAATTTTAATTGCGCCAGGGATTGCCTTTTCTACAGTAAATTATTCAAAAAATAATTTTCTACTGTCACAAATTTTAATTGCGCCAGGGATTGCCTTTTATATAGTAAATTTTTCAAAAACTAATTTTATACTGTCGCAAATTTTAATTGCGCCAGGGATTGCCTTTTCTATAGTAAATTATTCAAAAAATAATTTTCAACTGTCACAAATTTTAATTGCGCCAGGGATTGCCTTTTATATAGTAAATTTTTCAAAAAATAATTTTCTACTGTCGCAAATTTTAATTGCGCCAGGGATTGCCTTTTATATAGTAAATTTTTCAAAAACTAATTTTCTACTGTCGCAAATTTTAATTGCGCCAGGGATTGCCTTTTCTATAGTAAATTATTCAAAAAATAATTTTCAACTGTCACAAATTTTAATTGCGCCAGGGATTGCCTTTTCTACAGTAAATTATTCAAAAAATAATTTTCAACTGTCACAAATTTTAATTGCGCCAGGGATTGCCTTTTCTATAGTAAATTATTCAAAAAATAATTTTCAACTGTCACAAATTTTAATTGCGCCAGGGATTGCCTTTTATATAGTAAATTATTCAAAAAATAATTTTCTACTGTCGCAAATTTTAATTGCGCCAGGGATTGCCTTTTATATAGTAAATTTTTCAAAAACTAATTTTCAACTGTCGCAAATTTTAATTGCGCCAGGGATTGCCTTTTCTATAGTAAATTTTTCAAAAACTAATTTTATACTGTCGCAAATTTTAATTGCGCCAGGGATTGCCTTTTCTATAGTAAATTATTCAAAAAATAATTTTCAACTGTCGCAAATTTTAAATATCCCAGGGATTGCCTTTTATACAGTAAATTATTCAAAAAATAATTTTCAACTGTCACAAATTTTAATTGCGCCAGGGATTGCCTTTTCTATAGTAAATTATTCAAAAAATAATTTTATACTGTCGCAAATTTTAATTACGCCAGGGATTGCCTTTTCTATAGTAAATTATTCAAAAAATAATTTTCAACTGTCACAAATTTTAATTGCGCCAGGGATTGCCTTTTATATAGTAAATTATTCAAAAAATAATTTTCAACTGTCGCAAATTTTAATTGCGCCAGGGATTGCCTTTTCTATAGTAAATTTTTCAAAAACTAATTTTATACTGTCGCAAATTTTAATTGCGCCAGGGATTGCCTTTTCTATAGTAAATTATTCAAAAAATAATTTTCTACTGTCGCAAATTTTAATTGCGCCAGGGATTGCCTTTTCTATAGTAAATTATTCAAAAACTAATTTTATACTGTCGCAAATTTTAATTGCGCCAGGGATTGCCTTTTCTATAGTAAATTATTCAAAAACTAATTTTATACTGTCGCAAATTTTAATTACGCCAGGGATTGCCTTTTCTATAGTAAATTATTCAAAAACTAATTTTATACTGTCGCAAATTTTAATTACGCCAGGGATTGCCTTTTCTATAGTAAATTATTCAAAAAATAATTTTCTACTGGCGCAAATTTTAATTGCGCCAGGGATTGCCTTTTCTACAGTAAATTTTTCAAAAACTAATTTTCAACTGTCACAAATTTTAATTGCGCCAGGGATTGCCTTTTATATAGTAAATTATTCAAAAACTAATTTTATACTGTCGCAAATTTTAATTGCGCCAGGGATTGCCTTTTCTATAGTAAATTATTCAAAAACTAATTTTATACTGTCGCAAATTTTAATTGCGCCAGGGATTGCCTTTTCTATAGTAAATTATTCAAAAAATAATTTTCTACTGTCGCAAATTTTAATTGCGCCAGGGATTGCCTTTTCTATAGTAAATTATTCAAAAACTAATTTTCAACTGTCACAAATTTTAATTGCGCCAGGGATTGACTTTTCTATAGTAAATTATTCAAAAAATAATTTTATACTGTCACAAATTTTAATTGCGCCAGGGATTGCCTTTTCTACAGTAAATTATTCAAAAAATAATTTTATACTGTCGCAAATTTTATGTGCGCCAGGGATTGCCTTTTCTATAGTAAATTATTCAAAAAATAATTTTCTACTGTCGCAAATTTTAATTGCGCCAGGGATTGCCTTTTCTACAGTAAATTTTTCAAAAACTAATTTTCAACTGTCACAAATTTTAATTGCGCCAGGGATTGCCTTTTCTATAGTAAATTATTCAAAAACTAATTTTATACTGTCGCAAATTTTAATTACGCCAGGGATTGCCTTTTCTATAGTAAATTATTCAAAAACTAATTTTATACTGTCGCAAATTTTAATTACGCCAGGGATTGCCTTTTCTATAGTAAATTATTCAAAAAATAATTTTCTACTGTCGCAAATTTTAAATATCCCAGGGATTGCCTTTTCTACAGTAAATTATTCAAAAACTAATTTTATACTGTCGCAAATTTTAATTACGCCAGGGATTGCCTTTTATATAGTAAATTTTTCAAAAACTAATTTTATACTGTCGCAAATTTTAATTGCGCCAGGGATTGCCTTTTCTACAGTAAATTATTCAAAAAATAATTTTATACTGTCGCAAATTTTAATTACGCCAGGGATTGCCTTTTCTATAGTAAATTATTCAAAAAATAATTTTCTACTGTCGCAAATTTTAATTGCGCCAGGGATTGCCTTTTCTATAGTAAATTATTCAAAAAATAATTTTCAACTGTCACAAATTTTAATTACGCCAGGGATTGCCTTTTATATAGTAAATTATTCAAAAACTAATTTTATACTGTCGCAAATTTTAATTACGCCAGGGATTGCCTTTTATATAGTAAATTTTTCAAAAACTAATTTTATACTGTCGCAAATTTTAATTGCGCCAGGGATTGCCTTTTCTACAGTAAATTATTCAAAAAATAATTTTATACTGTCGCAAATTTTAATTACGCCAGGGATTGCCTTTTCTATAGTAAATTATTCAAAAAATAATTTTCTACTGTCGCAAATTTTATGTGCGCCAGGGATTGCCTTTTATATAGTAAATTATTCAAAAACTAATTTTCTACTGTCGCAAATTTTAATTACGCCAGGGATTGCCTTTTATATAGTAAATTATTCAAAAACTAATTTTATACTGTCGCAAATTTTAATTGCGCCAGGGATTGCCTTTTCTATAGTAAATTATTCAAAAACTAATTTTATACTGTCGCAAATTTTAATTGCGCCAGGGATTGCCTTTTCTATAGTAAATTATTCAAAAACTAATTTTATACTGTCGCAAATTTTAATTACGCCAGGGATTGCCTTTTCTATAGTAAATTATTCAAAAACTAATTTTATACTGTCGCAAATTTTAATTACGCCAGGGATTGCCTTTTATATAGTAAATTTTTCAAAAACTAATTTTATACTGTCGCAAATTTTAATTACGCCAGGGATTGCCTTTTATTTAGTAAATTATTCAAAAAATAATTTTCAACTGTCGCAAATTTTAATTGCGCCAGGGATTGCCTTTTCTACAGTAAATTATTCAAAAACTAATTTTATACTGTCGCAAATTTTAATTACGCCAGGGATTGCCTTTTCTACAGTAAATTATTCAAAAACTAATTTTATACTGTCGCAAATTTTAATTACGCCAGGGATTGCCTTTTATATAGTAAATTTTTCAAAAACTAATTTTATACTGTCGCAAATTTTAATTGCGCCAGGGATTGCCTTTTCTACAGTAAATTATTCAAAAAATAATTTTATACTGTCGCAAATTTTAATTACGCCAGGGATTGCCTTTTCTATAGTAAATTATTCAAAAAATAATTTTCAACTGTCACAAATTTTAATTACGCCAGGGATTGCCTTTTATATAGTAAATTTTTCAAAAACTAATTTTATACTGTCGCAAATTTTAATTGCGCCAGGGATTGCCTTTTCTATAGTAAATTATTCAAAAACTAATTTTATACTGTCACAAATTTTAATTGCGCCAGGGATTGCCTTTTCTATAGTAAATTTTTCAAAAACTAATTTTATACTGTCGCAAATTTTAATTGCGCCAGGGATTGCCTTTTCTATAGTAAATTATTCAAAAAATAATTTTCAACTGTCACAAATTTTAATTGCGCCAGGGATTGCCTTTTCTATAGTAAATTATTCAAAAAATAATTTTCTACTGTCACAAATTTTAATTGCGCCAGGGATTGCCTTTTCTACAGTAAATTATTCAAAAAATAATTTTATACTGTCGCAAATTTTAATTGCGCCAGGGATTGCCTTTTCTATAGTAAATTATTCAAAAACTAATTTTCAACTGTCACAAATTTTAATTGCGCCAGGGATTGACTTTTCTATAGTAAATTATTCAAAAAATAATTTTATACTGTCACAAATTTTAATTGCGCCAGGGATTGCCTTTTCTATAGTAAATTATTCAAAAAATAATTTTATATTGTCGCAAATTTTAATTTCGCCAGGGATTGCCTTTTCTATAGTAAATTATTCAAAAAATAATTTTCAACTGTCACAAATTTTAATTGCGCCAGGGATTGCCTTTTATATAGTAAATTTTTCAAAACTAATTTTATACTGTCGCAAATTTTAATTACGCCAGGGATTGCCTTTTCTATAGTAAATTATTCAAAAAATAATTTTCAACTGTCACAAATTTTAATTGCGCCAGGGATTGCCTTTTATATAGTAAATTATTCAAAAACTAATTTTCTACTGTCGCAAATTTTAATTGCGCCAGGGATTGCCTTTTCTATAGTAAATTTTTCAAAAACTAATTTTATACTGTCGCAAATTTTAATTGCGCCAGGGATTGCCTTTTCTATAGTAAATTATTCAAAAAATAATTTTCTACTGTCGCAAATTTTAAATATCCCAGGGATTGCCTTTTCTACAGTAAATTATTCAAAAAATAATTTTCAACTGTCACAAATTTTAATTGCGCCAGGGATTGCCTTTTCTATAGTAAATTTTTCAAAAACTAATTTTATACTGTCGCAAATTTTAATTGCGCCAGGGATTGCCTTTTCTATAGCAAATTATTCAAAAAATAATTTTCAACTGTCACAAATTTTAATTGCGCCAGGGATTGCCTTTTATATAGTAAATTTTTCAAAAACTAATTTTATACTGTCGCAAATTTTAATTACGCCAGGGATTGCCTTTTCTATAGTAAATTATTCAAAAAATAATTTTCAACTGTCACAAATTTTAATTGCGCCAGGGATTGCCTTTTCTACAGTAAATTATTCAAAAAATAATTTTCAACTGTCACAAATTTTAATCGCGCCAGGGATTGCCTTTCCTACAGTAAATTATTCAAAAAATAATTTTCAACTGTCACAAATTTTAATTGCGCCAGGGATTGGCTTTTCTATAGTAAATTATTCAAAAAATAATTTTCAACTGTCACAAATTTTAATTGCGCCAGGGATTGCCTTTTATATAGTAAATTATTCAAAAAATAATTTTCTACTGTCGCAAATTTTAATTGCGCCAGGGATTGCCTTTTATATAGTAAATTTTTCAAAAACTAATTTTCTACTGTCGCAAATTTTAATTGCGCCAGGGATTGCCTTTTCTATAGTAAATTTTTCAAAAACTAATTTTATACTGTCGCAAATTTTAATTGCGCCAGGGATTGCCTTTTCTATAGTAAATTATTCAAAAAATAATTTTCAACTGTCGCAAATTTTAAATATCCCAGGGATTGCCTTTTATACAGTAAATTATTCAAAAAATAATTTTCAACTGTCACAAATTTTAATTGCGCCAGGGATTGCCTTTTCTATAGTAAATTATTCAAAAAATAATTTTATACTGTCGCAAATTTTAATTACGCCAGGGATTGCCTTTTCTATAGTAAATTATTCAAAAAATAATTTTCAACTGTCACAAATTTTAATTGCGCCAGGGATTGCCTTTTATATAGTAAATTATTCAAAAAATAATTTTCAACTGTCGCAAATTTTAATTGCGCCAGGGATTGCCTTTTCTATAGTAAATTTTTCAAAAACTAATTTTATACTGTCGCAAGTTTTAATTGCGCCAGGGATTGCCTTTTCTATAGTAAATTATTCAAAAACTAATTTTATACTGTCGCAAATTTTAATTGCGCCAGGGATTGCCTTTTCTATAGTAAATTATTCAAAAAATAATTTTCAACTGTCACAAATTTTAATTGCGCCAGGGATTGCCTTTTATATAGTAAATTTTTCAAAAACTAATTTTATACTGTCGCAAATTTTAATTGCGCCAGGGATTGCCTTTTCTATAGTAAATTATTCAAAAAATAATTTTCAACTGTCACAAATTTTAATTGCGCCAGGGATTGCCTTTTATATAGTAAATTATTCAAAAAATAATTTTATACTGTCGCAAATTTTAATTACGCCAGGGATTGCCTTTTCTATAGTAAATTATTCAAAAAATAATTTTCAACTGTCACAAATTTTAATTGCGCCAGGGATTGCCTTTTCTACAGTAAATTTTTCAAAAACTAATTTTATACTGTCGCAAATTTTAATTGCGCCAGGGATTGCCTTTTCTATAGTAAATTATTCAAAAAATAATTTTCAACTGTCACAAATTTTAATTGCGCCAGGGATTGCCTTTTATATAGTAAATTATTCAAAAAATAATTTTCAACTGTCGCAAATTTTAATTGCGCCAGGGATTGCCTTTTCTATAGTAAATTTTTCAAAAACTAATTTTATACTGTCGCAAATTTTAATTGCGCCAGGGATTGCCTTTTCTATAGTAAATTATTCAAAAACTAATTTTATACTGTCGCAAATTTTAATTGCGCCAGGGATTGCCTTTTATATAGTAAATTATTCAAAAAATAATTTTCAACTGTCACAAATTTTAATTGCGCCAGGGATTGCCTTTTATATAGTAAATTTTTCAAAAACTAATTTTATACTGTCGCAAATTTTAATTGCGCCAGGGATTGCCTTTTCTATAGTAAATTATTCAAAAACTAATTTTATACTGTCGCAAATTTTAATTGCGCCAGGGATTGCCTTTTCTATAGTAAATTATTCAAAAACTAATTTTATACTGTCGCAAATTTTAATTGCGCCAGGGATTGCCTTTTCTATAGTAAATTTTTCAAAAACTAATTTTATACTGTCGCAAATTTTAAATATCCCAGGGATTGCCTTTTATATAGTAAATTTTTCAAAAACTAATTTTATACTGTCGCAAATTTTAATTGCGCCAGGGATTGCCTTTTCTATAGTAAATTATTCAAAAACTAATTTTATACTGTCGCAAATTTTATGTGCGCCAGGGATTGCCTTTTCTATAGTAAATTATTCAAAAAATAATTTTCTACTGTCGCAAATTTTAAATATCCCAGGGATTGCCTTTTCTATAGTAAATTATTCAAAAACTAATTTTATACTGTCACAAATTTTAATTGCGCCAGGGATTGCCTTTTCTATAGTAAATTATTCAAAAACTAATTTTATACTGTCGCAAATTTTAATTGCGCCAGGGATTGCCTTTTCTATAGTAAATTATTCAAAAACTAATTTTATACTGTCGCAAATTTTAATTGCGCCAGGGATTGCCTTTTCTATAGTAAATTATTCAAAAACTAATTTTATACTGTCGCAAATTTTAATTGCGCCAGGGATTGCCTTTTCTATAGTAAATTATTCAAAAACTAATTTTATACTGTCGCAAATTTTAATTGCGCCAGGGATTGCCTTTTCTATAGTAAATTTTTCAAAAACTAATTTTCAACTGTCACAAATTTTAATTGCGCCAGGGATTGCCTTTTCTATAGTAAATTATTCAAAAAATAATTTTCAACTGTCACAAATTTTAATTACGCCAGGGATTGCCTTTTCTATAGTAAATTTTTCAAAAACTAATTTTATACTGTCGCAAATTTTAATTGCGCCAGGGATTGCCTTTTCTATAGTAAATTATTCAAAAAATAATTTTCTACTGTCACAAATTTTAATTGCGCCAGGGATTGCCTTTTCTATAGTAAATTTTTCAAAAACTAATTTTATACTGTCGCAAATTTTAATTGCGCCAGGGATTGCCTTTTCTATAGTAAATTATTCAAAAACTAATTTTCAACTGTCACAAATTTTAATTGCGCCAGGGATTGCCTTTTCTATAGTAAATTATTCAAAAACTAATTCTATACTGTCACAAATTTTAATTGCGCCAGGGATTGCCTTTTCTACAGTAAATTTTTCAAAAACTAATTTTATACTGTCGCAAATTTTATGTGCGCCAGGGATTGCCTTTTCTACAGTAAATTTTTCAAAAACTAATTTTATACTGTCGCAAATTTTAATTGCGCCAGGGATTGCCTTTTCTATAGTAAATTATTCAAAAACTAATTTTATACTGTCGCAAATTTTAATTGCGCCAGGGATTGCCTTTTCTATAGTAAATTTTTCAAAAACTAATTTTATACTGTCGCAAATTTTAATTGCGCCAGGGATTGACTTTTCTATAGTAAATTATTCAAAAAATAATTTTCAACTGTCACAAATTTTATGTGCGCCAGGGATTGCCTTTTCTATAGTAAATTATTCAAAAACTAATTTTCTACTGTCGCAAATTTTAAATATCCCAGGGATTGCCTTTTCTATAGTAAATTATTCAAAAAATAATTTTCTACTGTCGCAAATTTTAATTGCGCCAGGGATTGACTTTTCTATAGTAAATTATTCAAAAACTAATTTTATACTGTCACAAATTTTAATTGCGCCAGGGATTGCCTTTTCTATAGTAAATTTTTCAAAAACTAATTTTATACTGTCGCAAATTTTAATTGCGCCAGGGATTGCCTTTTCTATAGTAAATTATTCAAAAAATAATTTTCAACTGTCACAAATTTTAATTGCGCCAGGGATTGCCTTTTCTATAGTAAATTATTCAAAAAATAATTTTATACTGTCGCAAATTTTAATTGCGCCAGGGATTGCCTTTTATATAGTAAATTATTCAAAAAATAATTTTCAACTGTCACAAATTTTAATTACGCCAGGGATTGCCTTTTCTATAGTAAATTATTCAAAAAATAATTTTATACTGTCGCAAATTTTAATTACGCCAGGGATTGCCTTTTATATAGTAAATTTTTCAAAAAATAATTTTATACTGTCGCAAATTTTAATTGCGCCAGGGATTGCCTTTTCTATAGTAAATTATTCAAAAACTAATTTTCTACTGTCGCAAATTTTAATTACGCCAGGGATTGCCTTTTCTATAGTAAATTATTCAAAAACTAATTTTATACTGTCGCAAATTTTAATTGCGCCAGGGATTGCCTTTTCTATAGTAAATTTTTCAAAAACTAATTTTATACTGTCGCAAATTTTAATTGCGCCAGGGATTGCCTTTTCTATAGTAAATTTTTCAAAAACTAATTTTATACTGTCGCAAATTTTATGTGCGCCAGGGATTGCCTTTTATATAGTAAATTTTTCAAAAAATAATTTTATACTGTCGCAAATTTTAATTGCGCCAGGGATTGCCTTTTCTATAGTAAATTTTTCAAAAACTAATTTTATACTGTCACAAATTTTAATTGCGCCAGGGATTGCCTTTTCTATAGTAAATTTTTCAAAAACTAATTTTATACTGTCACAAATTTTAATTGCGCCAGGGATTGCCTTTTCTATAGTAAATTTTTCAAAAACTAATTTTATACTGTCACAAATTTTAATTGCGCCAGGGATTGCCTTTTCTACAGTAAATTTTTCAAAAACTAATTTTCAACTGTCACAAATTTTAATTGCGCCAGGGATTGCCTTTTCTATAGTAAATTATTCAAAAAATAATTTTATACTGTCACAAATTTTAATTGCGCCAGGGATTGCCTTTTCTACAGTAAATTTTTCAAAAACTAATTTTATACTGTCGCAAATTTTAATTGCGCCAGGGATTGCCTTTTCTATAGTAAATTTTTCAAAAACTAATTTTATACTGTCGCAAATTTTAATTGCGCCAGGGATTGCCTTTTATATAGTAAATTTTTCAAAAACTAATTTTATACTGTCGCAAATTTTAATTGCGCCAGGGATTGCCTTTTCTATAGTAAATTATTCAAAAACTAATTTTATACTGTCGCAAATTTTAATTGCGCCAGGGATTGCCTTTTCTATAGTAAATTTTTCAAAAACTAATTTTATACTGTCACAAATTTTAATTGCGCCAGGGATTGCCTTTTCTATAGTAAATTATTCAAAAAATAATTTTATACTGTCACAAATTTTAATTGCGCCAGGGATTGCCTTTTCTATAGTAAATTATTCAAAAAATAATTTTATACTGTCGCAAATTTTAATTGCGCCAGGGATTGCCTTTTCTACAGTAAATTTTTCAAAAACTAATTTTATACTGTCGCAAATTTTAATTGCGCCAGGGATTGCCTTTTCTATAGTAAATTTTTCAAAAACTAATTTTATACTGTCGCAAATTTTAATTGCGCCAGGGATTGCCTTTTCTACAGTAAATTTTTCAAAAACTAATTTTATACTGTCGCAAATTTTAATTGCGCCAGGGATTGCCTTTTCTATAGTAAATTTTTCAAAAACTAATTTTATACTGTCACAAATTTTATGTGCGCCAGGGATTGCCTTTTCTATAGTAAATTATTCAAAAAATAATTTTCAACTGTCACAAATTTTAATTACGCCAGGGATTGCCTTTTATATAGTAAATTTTTCAAAAACTAATTTTATACTGTCGCAAATTTTAATTGCGCCAGGGATTGCCTTTTCTATAGTAAATTTTTCAAAAACTAATTTTATACTGTCGCAAATTTTAATTGCGCCAGGGATTGCCTTTTCTATAGTAAATTATTCAAAAAATAATTTTCTACTGTCACAAATTTTAATTGCGCCAGGGATTGCCTTTTCTATAGTAAATTTTTCAAAAACTAATTTTATACTGTCGCAAATTTTAATTGCGCCAGGGATTGCCTTTTCTATAGTAAATTATTCAAAAACTAATTTTCAACTGTCACAAATTTTAATTGCGCCAGGGATTGCCTTTTCTATAGTAAATTATTCAAAAACTAATTTTATACTGTCACAAATTTTAATTGCGCCAGGGATTGCCTTTTCTACAGTAAATTTTTCAAAAACTAATTTTATACTGTCGCAAATTTTAATTACGCCAGGGATTGCCTTTTCTATAGTAAATTTTTCAAAAACTAATTTTATACTGTCGCAAATTTTATGTGCGCCAGGGATTGCCTTTTATATAGTAAATTTTTCAAAAAATAATTTTCAACTGTCACAAATTTTAATTGCGCCAGGGATTGCCTTTTATATAGTAAATTTTTCAAAAACTAATTTTATACTGTCGCAAATTTTAATTGCGCCAGGGATTGCCTTTTCTATAGTAAATTATTCAAAAAATAATTTTCTACTGTCGCAAATTTTAATTGCGCCAGGGATTGCCTTTTCTATAGTAAATTATTCAAAAAATAATTTTCAACTGTCACAAATTTTAATTGCGCCAGGGATTGCCTTTTATATAGTAAATTTTTCAAAAAATAATTTTCAACTGTCACAAATTTTAATTGCGCCAGGGATTGCCTTTTCTATAGTAAATTATTCAAAAACTAATTTTATACTGTCGCAAATTTTAATTGCGCCAGGGATTGCCTTTTCTATAGTAAATTTTTCAAAAACTAATTTTATACTGTCACAAATTTTAATTGCGCCAGGGATTGCCTTTTCTATAGTAAATTATTCAAAAAATAATTTTATACTGTCACAAATTTTAATTGCGCCAGGGATTGCCTTTTCTATAGTAAATTATTCAAAAAATAATTTTATACTGTCGCAAATTTTAATTGCGCCAGGGATTGCCTTTTCTACAGTAAATTTTTCAAAAACTAATTTTATACTGTCGCAAATTTTAATTGCGCCAGGGATTGCCTTTTCTATAGTAAATTTTTCAAAAACTAATTTTATACTGTCGCAAATTTTAATTGCGCCAGGGATTGCCTTTTCTACAGTAAATTTTTCAAAAACTAATTTTATACTGTCGCAAATTTTAATTGCGCCAGGGATTGCCTTTTCTATAGTAAATTTTTCAAAAACTAATTTTATACTGTCGCAAATTTTAATTGCGCCAGGGATTGCCTTTTCTATAGTAAATTATTCAAAAACTAATTTTATACTGTCACAAATTTTAATTGCGCCAGGGATTGCCTTTTCTATAGTAAATTTTTCAAAAACTAATTTTATACTGTCGCAAATTTTAATTGCGCCAGGGATTGCCTTTTCTACAGTAAATTTTTCAAAAACTAATTTTATACTGTCGCAAATTTTAATTGCGCCAGGGATTGCCTTTTCTATAGTAAATTTTTCAAAAACTAATTTTATACTGTCGCAAATTTTAATTGCGCCAGGGATTGCCTTTTCTATAGTAAATTTTTCAAAAACTAATTTTATACTGTCGCAAATTTTAATTGCGCCAGGGATTGCCTTTTCTATAGTAAATTATTCAAAAACTAATTTTATACTGTCGCAAATTTTAATTACGCCAGGGATTGCCTTTTATATAGTAAATTTTTCAAAAACTAATTTTCTACTGTCGCAAATTTTAATTGCGACAGGGATTGCCTTTTCTATAGTAAATTTTTCAAAAACTAATTTTATACTGTCGCAAATTTTAATTGCGCCAGGGATTGCCTTTTCTATAGTAAATTATTCAAAAAATAATTTTCAACTGTCACAAATTTTAATTGCGCCAGGGATTGCCTTTTCTATAGTAAATTATTCAAAAAATAATTTTCTACTGTCACAAATTTTAATTGCGCCAGGGATTGCCTTTTCTACAGTAAATTATTCAAAAAATAATTTTATACTGTCGCAAATTTTAATTGCGCCAGGGATTGCCTTTTCTATAGTAAATTTTTCAAAAACTAATTTTATACTGTCGCAAATTTTAATTGCGCCAGGGATTGCCTTTTCTATAGTAAATTATTCAAAAACTAATTTTATACTGTCACAAATTTTAATTGCGCCAGGGATTGCCTTTTCTATAGTAAATTTTTCAAAAACTAATTTTATACTGTCGCAAATTTTAATTGCACCAGGGATTGCCTTTTATATAGTAAATTTTTCAAAAAATAATTTTCAACTGTCACAAATTTTAATTGCGCCAGGGATTGCCCACAAATTTTAATTACGCCAGGGATTGCCTTTTATATAGTAAATTATTCAAAAAATAATTTTCAACTGTCACAAATTTTAATTGCGCCAGGGATTGCCTTTTCTACAGTAAATTATTCAAAAAATAATTTTCAACTGTCACAAATTTTAATTGCGCCAGGGATTGCCTTTTCTATAGTAAATTTTTCAAAAACTAATTTTATACTGTCACAAATTTTAATTACGCCAGGGATTGCCTTTTCTATAGTAAATTTTTCAAAAACTAATTTTATACTGTCACAAATTTTAATTGCGCCAGGGATTGCCTTTTCTATAGTAAATTTTTCAAAAACTAATTTTATACTGTCACAAATTTTAATTGCGCCAGGGATTGCCTTTTCTATAGTAAATTTTTCAAAAAATAATTTTCTACTGTCGCAAATTTTAATTGCGCCAGGGATTGCCTTTTATATAGTAAATTATTCAAAAAATAATTTTCAACTGTCACAAATTTTAATTGCGCCAGGGATTGCCTTTTCTATAGTAAATTATTCAAAAACTAATTTTATACTGTCGCAAATTTTAATTACGCCAGGGATTGCCTTTTATATAGTAAATTATTCAAAAAATAATTTTCAACTGTCACAAATTTTAATTACGCCAGGGATTGCCTTTTATATAGTAAATTTTTCAAAAACTAATTTTATACTGTCGCAAATTTTAATTGCGCCAGGGATTGCCTTTTCTATAGTAAATTATTCAAAAACTAATTTTATACTGTCGCAAATTTTATGTGCGCCAGGGATTGCCTTTTCTATAGTAAATTATTCAAAAAATAATTTTCTACTGTCGCAAATTTTAATTGCGCCAGGGATTGCCTTTTCTATAGTAAATTTTTCAAAAACTAATTTTATACTGTCGCAAATTTTAATTGCGCCAGGGATTGCCTTTTCTATAGTAAATTATTCAAAAACTAATTTTATACTGTCACAAATTTTAATTGCGCCAGGGATTGCCTTTTCTATAGTAAATTTTTCAAAAACTAATTTTATACTGTCGCAAATTTTAATTGCGCCAGGGATTGCCTTTTCTATAGTAAATTTTTCAAAAACTAATTTTATACTGTCGCAAATTTTATGTGCGCCAGGGATTGCCTTTTCTATAGTAAATTATTCAAAAAATAATTTTCAACTGTCGCAAATTTTAATTGCGCCAGGGATTGCCCACAAATTTTAATTACGCCAGGGATTGCCTTTTATATAGTAAATTATTCAAAAAATAATTTTCAACTGTCACAAATTTTAATTGCGCCAGGGATTGCCTTTTCTACAGTAAATTATTCAAAAAATAATTTTCAACTGTCACAAATTTTAATTGCGCCAGGGATTGCCTTTTCTATAGTAAATTATTCAAAAAATAATTTTATACTGTCGCAAATTTTAATTGCGCCAGGGATTGCCTTTTATATAGTAAATTTTTCAAAAACTAATTTTATACTGTCGCAAATTTTATGTGCGCCAGGGATTGCCTTTTCTATAGTAAATTATTCAAAAAATAATTTTCTACTGTCGCAAATTTTAATTGCGCCAGGGATTGCCTTTTCTATAGTAAATTTTTCAAAAACTAATTTTATACTGTCGCAAATTTTAATTGCGCCAGGGATTGCCTTTTCTATAGTAAATTATTCAAAAAATAATTTTATACTGTCGCAAATTTTAATTGCGCCAGGGATTGCCTTTTATATAGTAAATTTTTCAAAAACTAATTTTATACTGTCGCAAATTTTATGTGCGCCAGGGATTGCCTTTTCTACAGTAAATTATTCAAAAAATAATTTTATACTGTCGCAAATTTTAATTGCGCCAGGGATTGCCTTTTCTATAGTAAATTTTTCAAAAACTAATTTTATACTGTCGCAAATTTTAATTGCGCCAGGGATTGCCTTTTCTATAGTAAATTATTCAAAAACTAATTTTATACTGTCACAAATTTTAATTGCGCCAGGGATTGCCTTTTCTATAGTAAATTTTTCAAAAACTAATTTTATACTGTCGCAAATTTTAATTGCGCCAGGGATTGCCTTTTATATAGTAAATTTTTCAAAAAATAATTTTCAACTGTCACAAATTTTAATTGCGCCAGGGATTGCCCACAAATTTTAATTACGCCAGGGATTGCCTTTTATATAGTAAATTATTCAAAAAATAATTTTCAACTGTCACAAATTTTAATTGCGCCAGGGATTGCCTTTTCTACAGTAAATTATTCAAAAAATAATTTTCAACTGTCACAAATTTTAATTGCGCCAGGGATTGCCTTTTCTATAGTAAATTTTTCAAAAACTAATTTTATACTGTCGCAAATTTTAATTACGCCAGGGATTGCCTTTTCTATAGTAAATTTTTCAAAAACTAATTTTATACTGTCACAAATTTTAATTGCGCCAGGGATTGCCTTTTCTATAGTAAATTTTTCAAAAACTAATTTTATACTGTCACAAATTTTAATTGCGCCAGGGATTGCCTTTTCTATAGTAAATTATTCAAAAAATAATTTTCTACTGTCGCAAATTTTAATTGCGCCAGGGATTGCCTTTTATATAGTAAATTATTCAAAAAATAATTTTATACTGTCGCAAATTTTAATTACGCCAGGGATTGCCTTTTATATAGTAAATTATTCAAAAAATAATTTTCAACTGTCACAAATTTTAATTACGCCAGGGATTGCCTTTTATATAGTAAATTTTTCAAAAACTAATTTTATACTGTCGCAAATTTTAATTGCGCCAGGGATTGCCTTTTCTATAGTAAATTATTCAAAAACTAATTTTATACTGTCGCAAATTTTATGTGCGCCAGGGATTGCCTTTTCTATAGTAAATTATTCAAAAAATAATTTTCTACTGTCGCAAATTTTAAATATCCCAGGGATTGCCTTTTCTACAGTAAATTATTCAAAAAATAATTTTCTACTGTCGCAAATTTTAATTGCGCCAGGGATTGCCTTTTATATAGTAAATTATTCAAAAAATAATTTTCAACTGTCACAAATTTTAATTGCGCCAGGGATTGCCTTTTCTATAGTAAATTATTCAAAAAATAATTTTCTACTGTCGCAAATTTTAAATATCCCAGGGATTGCCTTTTCTACAGTAAATTATTCAAAAAATAATTTTCAACTGTCACAAATTTTAATTGCGCCAGGGATTGCCTTTTCTATAGTAAATTATTCAAAAAATAATTTTCAACTGTCACAAATTTTAATTGCGCCAGGGATTGCCTTTTCTACAGTAAATTATTCAAAAAATAATTTTCAACTGTCACAAATTTTAATTGCGCCAGGGATTGCCTTTTCTATAGTAAATTATTCAAAAACTAATTTTATACTGTCGCAAATTTTAATTACGCCAGGGATTGCCTTTTATATAGTAAATTTTTCAAAAACTAATTTTCTACTGTCGCAAATTTTAATTGCGCCAGGGATTGCCTTTTCTATAGTAAATTTTTCAAAAACTAATTTTATACTGTCGCAAATTTTAATTGCGCCAGGGATTGCCTTTTCTATAGTAAATTATTCAAAAAATAATTTTCAACTGTCACAAATTTTAATTGCGCCAAGGATTGCCTTTTCTATAGTAAATTATTCAAAAAATAATTTTCTACTGTCACAAATTTTAATTGCGCCAGGGATTGCCTTTTCTACAGTAAATTATTCAAAAAATAATTTTATACTGTCGCAAATTTTAATTGCGCCAGGGATTGCCTTTTCTATAGTAAATTTTTCAAAAACTAATTTTATACTGTCGCAAATTTTAATTGCGCCAGGGATTGCCTTTTCTATAGTAAACTATTCAAAAACTAATTTTATACTGTCACAAATTTTAATTGCGCCAGGGATTGCCTTTTCTATAGTAAATTTTTCAAAAACTAATTTTATACTGTCGCAAATTTTAATTGCGCCAGGGATTGCCTTTTATATAGTAAATTTTTCAAAAAATAATTTTCAACTGTCACAAATTTTAATTGCGCCAGGGATTGCCCACAAATTTTAATTACGCCAGGGATTGCCTTTTATATAGTAAATTATTCAAAAAATAATTTTCAACTGTCACAAATTTTAATTGCGCCAGGGATTGCCTTTTCTACAGTAAATTATTCAAAAAATAATTTTCAACTGTCACAAATTTTAATTGCGCCAGGGATTGCCTTTTCTATAGTAAATTATTCAAAAAATAATTTTATACTGTCGCAAATTTTAATTGCGCCAGGGATTGCCTTTTCTACAGTAAATTATTCAAAAACTAATTTTATACTGTCGCAAATTTTATGTGCGCCAGGGATTGCCTTTTCTATAGTAAATTATTCAAAAAATAATTTTATACTGTCGCAAATTTTATGTGCGCCAGGGATTGCCTTTTCTATAGTAAATTATTCAAAAAATAATTTTATACTGTCGCAAATTTTATGTGCGCCAGGGATTGCCTTTTCTACAGTAAATTATTCAAAAAATAATTTTATACTGTCACAAATTTTAATTACGCCAGGGATTGCCTTTTCTATAGTAAATTTTTCAAAAACTAATTTTATACTGTCGCAAATTTTAAATATCCCAGGATTGCCTATTCTATAGTAAATTATTCAAAAAACTAATTTTATACTGTCGCAAATTTTAATTGCGCCAGGGATTGCCTTTTATATAGTAAATTATTCAAAAAATAATTTTATACTGTCGCAAATTTTATGTGCGCCAGGGATTGCCTTTTCTATAGTAAATTATTCAAAAACTAATTTTCTACTGTCGCAAATTTTAATTACGCCAGGGATTGCCTTTTATATAGTAAATTATTCAAAAACTAATTTTATACTGTCGCAAATTTTATGTGCGCCAGGGATTGCCTTTTATATAGTAAATTTTCAAAAACTAATTTTATACTGTTACAAATTTTATGTGCGCCAGGGATTGCCTTTTCTATAGTAAATTATTCAAAAAATAATTTTATACTGTCGCAAATTTTAATTACGCAGGGATTGCCTTTTATATAGTAAATTTTTCAAAAAATAATTTTCAACTGTCACAAATTTTAATTGCGCCAGGGATTGCTTTTTCTATAGTAAATTTTTCAAAAACTAATTTTATACTGTCACAAATTTTATGTGCGCCAGGGATTGCCTTTTCTATAGTAAATTATTCAAAAAATAATTTTCTACTGTCGCAAATTTTAATTACGCCAGGGATTGCCTTTTCTATAGTAAATTTTTCAAAAACTAATTTTATACTGTCGCAAATTTTAAATATCCCAGGGATTGCCTTTTCTATAGTAAATTATTCAAAAACTAATTTTATACTGTCGCAAATTTTAATTGCGCCAGGGATTGCCTTTTCTACAGTAAATTATTCAAAAAATAATTTTCTACTGTCGCAAATTTTAATTGCGCCAGGGATTGCCTTTTCTATAGTAAATTATTCAAAAAATAATTTTATACTGTCACAAATTTTAATTGCGCCAGGGATTGCCTTTTCTACAGTAAATTATTCAAAAACTAATTTTATACTGTCGCAAATTTTAATTGCGCCAGGGATTGCCTTTTCTACAGTAAATTATTCAAAAAATAATTTTATACTGTCGCAAATTTTAATCGCGCCAGGGATTGCCTTTTCTATAGTAAATTTTTCAAAAACTAATTTTATACTGTCGCAAATTTTAAATATCCCAGGGATTGCCTTTTCTATAGTAAATTATTCAAAAACTAATTTTATACTGTCACAAATTTTAATTGCGCCAGGGATTGCCTTTTCTATAGTAAATTATTCAAAAAATAATTTTCAACTGTCACAAATTTTAATTGCGCCAGGGATTGCCTTTTCTATAGTAAATTATTCAAAAACTAATTTTATACTGTCACAAATTTTAAATATCCCAGGGATTGCCTTTTCTACAGTAAATTATTCAAAAACTAATTTTATACTGTCGCAAATTTTACATATCCCAGGTATTGCCTTTTCTATAGTAAATTATTCAAAAAATAATTTTATACTGTCGCAAATTTTATGTGCGCCAGGGATTGCCTTTTATATAGTAAATTTTTCAAAAATAATTTTATACTGTCGCAAATTTTAATTGCGCCAGGGATTGCCTTTTCTATAGTAAATTTTTCAAAAACTAATTTTATACTGTCGCAAATTTTAAATATCCCAGGGATTGCCTTTTCTATAGTAAATTATTCAAAAAATAATTTTATACTGTCGCAAATTTTAATTGCGCCAGGGATTGCCTTTTCTATAGTAAATTTTTCAAAAACTAATTTTATACTGTCGCAAATTTTAAATATCCCAGGGATTGCCTTTTCTATAGTAAATTATTCAAAAACTAATTTTATACTGTCACAAATTTTAATTGCGCCAGGGATTGCCTTTTATATAGTAAATTTTTCAAAAATAATTTTCTACTGTCGCAAATTTTAATTACGCCAGGGATTGCCTTTTATATAGTAAATTATTCAAAAAATAATTTTCTACTGTCGCAAATTTTAATTGCGCCAGGGATTGCCTTTTCTACAGTAAATTATTCAAAAAATAATTTCTACTGTCGCAAATTTAATTACGCCAGGGATTGACTTTTCTATAGTAAATTTTTCAAAAACTAATTTTATACTGTCGCAAATTTTAAATATCCCAGGGATTGCCTTTTATATAGTAAATTTTTCAAAAACTAATTTTCTACTGTCGCAAATTTTAATTGCGCCAGGGATTGCCTTTTCTATAGTAAATTTTTCAAAAACTAATTTTCTACTGTCGCAAATTTTAATTACGCCAGGGATTGCCTTTTATATAGTAAATTATTCAAAAAATAATTTTTCTACTGTCGCAAATTTTAATTGCGCCAGGGATTGCCTTTTATATAGTAAATTATTCAAAAAATAATTTTCTACTGTCGCAAATTTTAAATATCCCAGGGATTGCCTTTTCTACAGTAAATTATTCAAAAAATAATTTTATACTGTCGCAAATTTTAATTACGCAGGGATTGCCTTTTATATAGTAAATTTTTCAAAAACTAATTTTATACTGTCGCAAATTTTAATTGCGCCAGGGATTGCCTTTTCTACAGTAAATTATTCAAAAAATAATTTTATACTGTCGCAAATTTTAATTGCGCCAGGCATTGCCTTTTATATAGTAAATTATTCAAAAACTAATTTTCAACTGTCACAAATTTTAAATGCGCCAGGGATTGCCTTTTCTATAGTAAATTTTTCAAAAACTAATTTTATACTGTCGCAAATTTTAAATATCCCAGGGATTGCCTTTTATATAGTAAATTTTTCAAAAACTAATTTTATACTGTCGCAAATTTTAATTGCGCCAGGGATTGCCTTTTCTACAGTAAATTATTCAAAAAATAATTTTATACTGTCGCAAATTTTAATTACGCCAGGATTGACTTTTCTATAGTAAATTATTCAAAAAATAATTTTATACTGTCGCAAATTTTAATTGCGCCAGGGATTGCCTTTTATATAGTAAATTTTTCAAAAACTAATTTTCTACTGTCGCAAATTTTAAATATCCCAGGGATTGCCTTTTCTATAGTAAATTATTCAAAAAATAATTTTATACTGTCGCAAATTTTAAATATCCCAGGATTGCCTTTTATATAGTAAATTATTCAAAAAATAATTTTATACTGTCGCAAATTTTAATTGCGCCAGGGATTGCCTTTTCTATAGTAAATTATTCAAAAAATAATTTTATACTG
Source organism: Dioctria linearis (assembly GCA_963930735.1). Lineage (NCBI taxonomy): Eukaryota > Metazoa > Arthropoda > Insecta > Diptera > Asilidae > Dioctria > Dioctria linearis. The sequence goes on from CAWVNZ010001989.1 coordinate 293,123, forward strand.
TCGCAAATTTTAATTGCGCCAGGGATTGCCTTTTATATAGTAAATTTTTCAAAAACTAATTTTCTACTGTCGCAAATTTTAAATATCCCAGGGATTGCCTTTTCTATAGTAAATTATTCAAAAAATAATTTTATACTGTCGCAAATTTTAAATATCCCAGGGATTGCCTTTTCTATAGTAAATTATTCAAAAATAATTTTATACTGTCGCAAATTTTATGTGCGCCAGGGATTGCCTTTTATATAGTAAATTTTTCAAAAAATAATTTTATACTGTCGCAAATTTTAATTGCGCCAGGGATTGCCTTTTCTATAGTAAATTTTTCAAAAACTAATTTTATACTGTCGCAAATTTTAAATATCCCAGGGATTGCCTTTTCTATAGTAAATTATTCAAAAAATAATTTTCTACTGTCGCAAATTTTATGTGCGCCAGGGATTGCCTTTTCTATAGTAAATTTTTCAAAAACTAATTTTATACTGTCGCAAATTTTAAATATCCCAGGGATTGCCTTTTCTATAGTAAATTATTCAAAAACTAATTTTATACTGTCACAAATTTTAATTGCGCCAGGGATTGCCTTTTCTATAGTAAATTATTCAAAAAATAATTTTATACTGTCGCAAATTTTATGTGCGCCAGGGATTGCCTTTTATATAGTAAATTTTTCAAAAAATAATTTTATACTGTCGCAAATTTTAATTGCGCCAGGGATTGCCTTTTCTATAGTAAATTTTTCAAAAACTAATTTTATACTGTCGCAAATTTTAAATATCCCAGGGATTGCCTTTTCTACAGTAAATTATTCAAAAAATAATTTTATACTGTCGCAAATTTTAATTACGCCAGGGATTGACTTTTCTATAGTAAATTATTCAAAAAATAATTTTCAACTGTCACAATTTTAATTACGCCAGGGATTGCCTTTTATATAGTAAATTTTTCAAAAAATAATTTTCTACTGTCGCAAATTTTAAATATCCCAGGGATTGCCTTTTCTACAGTAAATTATTCAAAAACTAATTTTCTACTGTCGCAAATTTTAAATATCCCAGGGATTGCCTTTTCTATAGTAAATTATTCAAAAACTAATTTTATACTGTCACAAATTTTAATTACGCCAGGGATTGCCTTTTCTATAGTAAATTATTCAAAAATAATTTTCTACTGTCGCAAATTTTAAATATCCCAGGGATTGCCTTTTCTACAGTAAATTATTCAAAAAATAATTTTATACTGTCGCAAATTTTATGTGCGCCAGGGATTGCCTTTTCTATAGTAAATTATTCAAAAACTAATTTTATACTGTCGCAAATTTTAAATATCCCAGGGATTGCCTTTTCTATAGTAAATTATTCAAAAAATAATTTTCTACTGTCGCAAATTTTAATTGCGCCAGGGATTGCCTTTTCTATAGTAAATTTTTCAAAAACTAATTTTATACTGTCGCAAATTTTAAATATCCCAGGGATTGCCTTTTCTACAGTAAATTATTCAAAAAATAATTTTATACTGTCACAAATTTTAATTGCGCCAGGGATTGCCTTTTCTATAGTAAATTATTCAAAAAATAATTTTCTACTGTCGCAAATTTTAATTGCGCCAGGGATTGCCTTTTCTATAGTAAATTATTCAAAAACTAATTTTATACTGTCACAAATTTTAATTGCGCCAGGGATTGCCTTTTATATAGTAAATTATTCAAAAACTAATTTTCAACTGTCACAAATTTTAATTGCGCCAGGGATTGACTTTTCTATAGTAAATTATTCAAAAAATAATTTTCAACTGTCGCAAATTTTATGTGCGCCAGGGATTGCCTTTTCTACAGTAAATTATTCAAAAACTAATTTTCAACTGTCACAAATTTTAATTGCGCCAGGGATTGCCTTTTATATAGTAAATTATTCAAAAAATAATTTTCTACTGTCGCAAATTTTAAATATCCCAGGGATTGCCTTTTCTATAGTAAATTATTCAAAAACTAATTTTATACTGTCGCAAATTTTAAATATCCCAGGGATTGCCTTTTATATAGTAAATTATTCAAAAAATAATTTTCAACTGTCACAAATTTTAATTGCGCCAGGGATTGACTTTTCTATAGTAAATTATTCAAAAACTAATTTTCTACTGTCGCAAATTTTAAATATCCCAGGGATTGCCTTTTCTATAGTAAATTATTCAAAAAATAATTTTCAACTGTCGCAAATTTTAATTGCGCCAGGGATTGCCTTTTATATAGTAAATTATTCAAAAAATAATTTTATACTGTCGCAAATTTTAATTGCGCCAGGGATTGCCTTTTATATAGTAAATTTTTCAAAAACTAATTTTATACTGTCACAAATTTTAAATATCCCAGGGATTGCCTTTTCTATAGTAAATTATTCAAAAAATAATTTTATACTGTCACAAATTTTAATTGCGCCAGGGATTGCCTTTTATATAGTAAATTTTTCAAAAAATAATTTTATACTGTCGCAAATTTTAATTGCGCCAGGGATTGCCTTTTCTATAGTAAATTTTTCAAAAACTAATTTTATACTGTCGCAAATTTTAAATATCCCAGGGATTGCCTTTTCTATAGTAAATTATTCAAAAAATAATTTTCAACTGTCACAAATTTTAATTGCGCCAGGGATTGCCTTTTCTATAGTAAATTTTTCAAAAACTAATTTTCTACTGTCGCAAATTTTAAATATCCCAGGGATTGCCTTTTCTATAGTAAATTATTCAAAAAATAATTTTATACTGTCGCAAATTTTAAATATCCCAGGGATTGCCTTTTCTATAGTAAATTATTCAAAAAATAATTTTATACTGTCGCAAATTTTATGTGCGCCAGGGATTGCCTTTTATATAGTAAATTTTTCAAAAAATAATTTTATACTGTCGCAAATTTTAATTGCGCCAGGGATTGCCTTTTCTATAGTAAATTTTTCAAAAACTAATTTTATACTGTCGCAAATTTTAAATATCCCAGGGATTGCCTTTTCTATAGTAAATTATTCAAAAAATAATTTTCTACTGTCGCAAATTTTATGTGCGCCAGGGATTGCCTTTTCTATAGTAAATTTTTCAAAAACTAATTTTATACTGTCGCAAATTTTAAATATCCCAGGGATTGCCTTTTCTATAGTAAATTATTCAAAAACTAATTTTATACTGTCACAAATTTTAATTGCGCCAGGGATTGCCTTTTCTATAGTAAATTATTCAAAAAATAATTTTATACTGTCGCAAATTTTATGTGCGCCAGGGATTGCCTTTTATATAGTAAATTTTTCAAAAAATAATTTTATACTGTCGCAAATTTTAATTGCGCCAGGGATTGCCTTTTCTATAGTAAATTTTTCAAAAACTAATTTTATACTGTCGCAAATTTTAAATATCCCAGGGATTGCCTTTTCTACAGTAAATTATTCAAAAAATAATTTTATACTGTCGCAAATTTTAATTACGCCAGGGATTGACTTTTCTATAGTAAATTATTCAAAAAATAATTTTCAACTGTCACAAATTTTAATTACGCCAGGGATTGCCTTTTATATAGTAAATTTTTCAAAAACTAATTTTATACTGTCACAAATTTTAAATATCCCAGGGATTGCCTTTTCTACAGTAAATTATTCAAAAACTAATTTTCTACTGTCGCAAATTTTAAATATCCCAGGGATTGCCTTTTCTATAGTAAATTATTCAAAAACTAATTTTATACTGTCACAAATTTTAATTACGCCAGGGATTGCCTTTTCTATAGTAAATTATTCAAAAAATAATTTTATACTGTCGCAAATTTTATGTGCGCCAGGGATTGCCTTTTCTATAGTAAATTATTCAAAAAATAATTTTATACTGTCGCAAATTTTAATTGCGCCAGGGATTGCCTTTTATATAGTAAATTATTCAAAAAATAATTTTCTACTGTCGCAAATTTTAAATATCCCAGGGATTGCCTTTTCTATAGTAAATTATTCAAAAAATAATTTTCTACTGTCGCAAATTTTATGTGCGCCAGGGATTGCCTTTTCTATAGTAAATTTTTCAAAAACTAATTTTATACTGTCGCAAATTTTAAATATCCCAGGGATTGCCTTTTCTATAGTAAATTATTCAAAAACTAATTTTATACTGTCACAAATTTTAATTGCGCCAGGGATTGCCTTTTATATAGTAAATTATTCAAAAAATAATTTTATACTGTCGCAAATTTTATGTGCGCCAGGGATTGCCTTTTATATAGTAAATTTTTCAAAAAATAATTTTATACTGTCGCAAATTTTAATTGCGCCAGGGATTGCCTTTTCTATAGTAAATTTTTCAAAAACTAATTTTATACTGTCGCAAATTTTAAATATCCCAGGGATTGCCTTTTCTACAGTAAATTATTCAAAAAATAATTTTATACTGTCGCAAATTTTAATTACGCCAGGGATTGACTTTTCTATAGTAAATTATTCAAAAAATAATTTTATACTGTCGCAAATTTTAATTGCGCCAGGGATTGCCTTTTCTATAGTAAATTATTCAAAAACTAATTTTATACTGTCACAAATTTTAAATATCCCAGGGATTGCCTTTTCTATAGTAAATTATTCAAAAACTAATTTTATACTGTCACAAATTTTATGTGCGCCAGGGATTGCCTTTTCTATAGTAAATTTTTCAAAAACTAATTTTATACTGTCGCAAATTTTAAATATCCCAGGGATTGCCTTTTCTACAGTAAATTATTCAAAAAATAATTTTATACTGTCGCAAATTTTAATTACGCCAGGGATTGACTTTTCTATAGTAAATTATTCAAAAAATAATTTTATACTGTCGCAAATTTTAATTGCGCCAGGGATTGCCTTTTATATAGTAAATTTTTCAAAAACTAATTTTCTACTGTCGCAAATTTTAAATATCCCAGGGATTGCCTTTTCTATAGTAAATTATTCAAAAAATAATTTTATACTGTCGCAAATTTTAAATATCCCAGGGATTGCCTTTTATATAGTAAATTATTCAAAAAATAATTTTATACTGTCGCAAATTTTAATTGCGCCAGGGATTGCCTTTTCTATAGTAAATTTATTCAAAAAATAATTTTATACTGTCGCAAATTTTAATTGCGCCAGGGATTGCCTTTTATATAGTAAATTTTTCAAAAACTAATTTTCTACTGTCGCAAATTTTAAATATCCCAGGGATTGCCTTTTCTATAGTAAATTATTCAAAAAATAATTTTATACTGTCGCAAATTTTAAATATCCCAGGGATTGCCTTTTCTATAGTAAATTATTCAAAAAATAATTTTATACTGTCGCAAATTTTATGTGCGCCAGGGATTGCCTTTTATATAGTAAATTTTTCAAAAAATAATTTTATACTGTCGCAAATTTTAATTGCGCCAGGGATTGCCTTTTATATAGTAAATTATTCAAAAAATAATTTTATACTGTCGCAAATTTTAAATATCCCAGGGATTGCCTTTTCTATAGTAAATTTTTCAAAAAATAATTTTCTACTGTCGCAAATTTTAATTACGCCAGGGATTGCCTTTTATATAGTAAATTATTCAAAAAATAATTTTATACTGTCGCAAATTTTATGTGCGCCAGGGATTGCCTTTTATATAGTAAATTATTCAAAAACTAATTTTCTACTGTCGCAAATTTTAAATATCCCAGGGATTGCCTTTTCTATAGTAAATTATTCAAAAAATAATTTTATACTGTCGCAAATTTTAATTGCGCCAGGGATTGCCTTTTCTATAGTAAATTATTCAAAAACTAATTTTATACTGTCGCAAATTTTAATTACGCCAGGGATTGCCTTTTATATAGTAAATTATTCAAAAACTAATTTTCTACTGTCGCAAGTTTTAATTACGCCAGGGATTGCCTTTTATATAGTAAATTATTCAAAAAATAATTTTCTACTGTCGCAAATTTTAATTGCGCCAGGGATTGCCTTTTATATAGTAAATTATTCAAAAAATAATTTTCTACTGTCGCAAATTTTAAATATCCCAGGGATTGCCTTTTCTACAGTAAATTATTCAAAAAATAATTTTATACTGTCGCAAATTTTAATTACGCCAGGGATTGCCTTTTATATAGTAAATTTTTCAAAAACTAATTTTATACTGTCGCAAATTTTAATTGCGCCAGGGATTGCCTTTTCTACAGTAAATTATTCAAAAATAATTTATACTGTCGCAAATTTTAATTGCGCCAGGGATTGCCTTTTATATAGTAAATTATTCAAAAACTAATTTTCAACTGTCACAAATTTTAATTGCGCCAGGATTGCCTTTTCTATAGTAAATTTTCAAAAACTAATTTTATACTGTCGCAAATTTTAATTGCGCCAGGGATTGCCTTTTATATAGTAAATTATTCAAAAAATAATTTTCAACTGTCACAAATTTTAATTACGCCAGGGATTGCCTTTTATATAGTAAATTTTTCAAAAACTAATTTTATACTGTCGCAAATTTTAATTACGCCAGGGATTGCCTTTTCTATAGTAAATTTTTCAAAAACTAATTTTATACTGTCGCAAATTTTAATTGCGCCAGGGATTGCCTTTTATATAGTAAATTATTCAAAAAATAATTTTCAACTGTCGCAAATTTTAATTGCGCCAGGGATTGCCTTTTCTACAGTAAATTATTCAAAAAATAATTTTATACTGTCGCAAATTTTAATTGCGCCAGGATTGCCTTTTCTATAGTAAATTTTTCAAAAACTAATTTTATACTGTCGCAAATTTTAAATATCCCAGGGATTGCCTTTTCTATAGTAAATTATTCAAAAAATAATTTTCAACTGTCACAAATTTTAATTGCGCCAGGGATTGCCTTTTCTATAGTAAATTTTTCAAAAACTAATTTTATACTGTCGCAAATTTTAAATATCCAGGGATTGCCTTTTATATAGTAAATTTTTCAAAAACTAATTTTCTACTGTCGCAAATTTTAATTGCGCCAGGGATTGCCTTTTCTATAGTAAATTTTTCAAAAACTAATTTTATACTGTCGCAAATTTTAATTGCGCCAGGGATTGCCTTTTATATAGTAAATTATTCAAAAAATAATTTTCAACTGTCACAAATTTTAATTACGCCAGGGATTGCCTTTTATATAGTAAATTTTTCAAAAACTAATTTTATACTGTCGCAAATTTTAATACGCCAGGGATTGCCTTTTCTATAGTAAATTTTTCAAAAACTAATTTTCTACTGTCGCAAATTTTAATTGCGCCAGGGATTGCCTTTTCTATAGTAAATTATTCAAAAACTAATTTTATACTGTCACAAATTTTAATTGCGCCAGGGATTGCCTTTTATATAGTAAATTATTCAAAAACTAATTTTCAACTGTCACAAATTTTAATTGCGCCAGGGATTGACTTTTCTATAGTAAATTATTCAAAAAATAATTTTCAACTGTCGCAAATTTTATGTGCGCCAGGGATTGCCTTTTCTACAGTAAATTATTCAAAAACTAATTTTATACTGTCGCAAATTTTAATTACGCCAGGGATTGCCTTTTATATAGTAAATTATTCAAAAACTAATTTTCTACTGTCGCAAATTTTAAATATCCCAGGGATTGCCTTTTCTATAGTAAATTATTCAAAAAATAATTTTCAACTGTCACAAATTTTAATTGCGCCAGGGATTGCCTTTTCTATAGTAAATTATTCAAAAAATAATTTTCTACTGTCGCAAATTTTAAATATCCCAGGGATTGCCTTTTATATAGTAAATTTTTCAAAAAATAATTTTATACTGTCGCAAATTTTAATTGCGCCAGGGATTGCCTTTTCTATAGTAAATTATTCAAAAACTAATTTTCTACTGTCGCAAATTTTAAATATCCCAGGGATTGCCTTTTCTATAGTAAATTTTTCAAAAACTAATTTTCAACTGTCGCAAATTTTAATTGCGCCAGGGATTGCCTTTTCTATAGTAAATTATTCAAAAACTAATTTTATACTGTCACAAATTTTAATTGCGCCAGGGATTGACTTTTCTATAGTAAATTATTCAAAAAATAATTTTCAACTGTCACAAATTTTAATTGCGCCAGGGATTGCCTTTTCTATAGTAAATTATTCAAAAAATAATTTTCTACTGTCGCAAATTTTAAATATCCCAGGGATTGCCTTTTCTACAGTAAATTATTCAAAAAATAATTTTATACTGTCGCAAATTTTAATTACGCCAGGGATTGACTTTTCTATAGTAAATTTTTCAAAAACTAATTTTATACTGTCGCAAATTTTAATTGCGCCAGGGATTGCCTTTTCTATAGTAAATTATTCAAAAAATAATTTTCAACTGTCGCAAATTTTAAATATCCCAGGGATTGCCTTTTCTACAGTAAATTATTCAAAAAATAATTTTATACTGTCGCAAATTTTAATTACGCCAGGGATTGACTTTTCTATAGTAAATTATTCAAAAAATAATTTTATACTGTCGCAAATTTTAATTGCGCCAGGGATTGCCTTTTATATAGTAAATTTTTCAAAAACTAATTTTCTACTGTCGCAAATTTTAAATAACCCAGGGATTGCCTTTTCTATAGAAAATTATTCAAAAAATAATTTTATACTGTCGCAAATTTTAAATATCCCAGGGATTGCCTTTTATATAGTAAATTATTCAAAAAATAATTTTATACTGTCGCAAATTTTAATTGCGCCAGGGATTGCCTTTTCTATAGTAAATTATTCAAAAAATAATTTTATACTGTCGCAAATTTTAATTGCGCCAGGGATTGCCTTTTATATAGTAAATTTTTCAAAAACTAATTTTCTACTGTCGCAAATTTTAAATATCCCAGGGATTGCCTTTTCTATAGTAAATTATTCAAAAAATAATTTTATACTGTCGCAAATTTTAAATATCCCAGGGATTGCCTTTTCTATAGTAAATTATTCAAAAAATAATTTTATACTGTCGCAAATTTTATGTGCGCCAGGGATTGCCTTTTATATAGTAAATTTTTCAAAAAATAATTTTATACTGTCGCAAATTTTAATTGCGCCAGGGATTGCCTTTTATATAGTAAATTATTCAAAAAATAATTTTATACTGTCGCAAATTTTAAATATCCCAGGGATTGCCTTTTCTATAGTAAATTTTTCAAAAAATAATTTTCTACTGTCGCAAATTTTAATTACGCCAGGGATTGCCTTTTATATAGTAAATTATTCAAAAAATAATTTTATACTGTCGCAAATTTTATGTGCGCCAGGGATTGCCTTTTATATAGTAAATTATTCAAAAACTAATTTTCTACTGTCGCAAATTTTAAATATCCCAGGGATTGCCTTTTCTATAGTAAATTATTCAAAAAATAATTTTATACTGTCGCAAATTTTAATTGCGCCAGGGATTGCCTTTTCTATAGTAAATTATTCAAAAACTAATTTTATACTGTCGCAAATTTTAATTACGCCAGGGATTGCCTTTTATATAGTAAATTATTCAAAAACTAATTTTCTACTGTCGCAAGTTTTAATTACGCCAGGGATTGCCTTTTATATAGTAAATTATTCAAAAAATAATTTTCTACTGTCGCAAATTTTAATTGCGCCAGGGATTGCCTTTTATATAGTAAATTATTCAAAAAATAATTTTCTACTGTCGCAAATTTTAAATATCCCAGGGATTGCCTTTTCTACAGTAAATTATTCAAAAAATAATTTTATACTGTCGCAAATTTTAATTACGCCAGGGATTGCCTTTTATATAGTAAATTTTTCAAAAACTAATTTTATACTGTCGCAAATTTTAATTGCGCCAGGGATTGCCTTTTCTACAGTAAATTATTCAAAAAATAATTTTATACTGTCGCAAATTTTAATTGCGCCAGGGATTGCCTTTTATATAGTAAATTATTCAAAAACTAATTTTCAACTGTCACAAATTTTAATTGCGCCAGGGATTGCCTTTTCTATAGTAAATTTTTCAAAAACTAATTTTATACTGTCGCAAATTTTAAATATCCCAGGGATTGCCTTTTATATAGTAAATTTTTCAAAAACTAATTTTCTACTGTCGCAAATTTTAATTGCGCCAGGGATCGCCTTTTCTACAGTAAATTTTTCAAAAACTAATTTTATACTGTCGCAAATTTTAAATATCCCAGGGATTGCCTTTTATATAGTAAATTTTTCAAAAACTAATTTTCTACTGTCGCAAATTTTAATTGCGCCAGGGATTGCCTTTTCTATAGTAAATTTTTCAAAAACTAATTTTATACTGTCGCAAATTTTAAATATCCCAGGGATTGCCTTTTCTATAGTAAATTATTCAAAAAATAATTTTCAACTGTCACAAATTTTAATTGCGCCAGGGATTGCCTTTTCTATAGTAAATTTTTCAAAAACTAATTTTATACTGTCGCAAATTTTAAATATCCCAGGGATTGCCTTTTATATAGTAAATTTTTCAAAAACTAATTTTCTACTGTCGCAAATTTTAATTGCGCCAGGGATTGCCTTTTCTATAGTAAATTTTTCAAAAACTAATTTTATACTGTCGCAAATTTTAATTGCGCCAGGGATTGCCTTTTATATAGTAAATTATTCAAAAAATAATTTTCAACTGTCACAAATTTTAATTACGCCAGGGATTGCCTTTTATATAGTAAATTTTTCAAAAACTAATTTTATACTGTCGCAAATTTTAATTACGCCAGGGATTGCCTTTTCTATAGTAAATTTTTCAAAAACTAATTTTCTACTGTCGCAAATTTTAATTGCGCCAGGGATTGCCTTTTCTATAGTAAATTATTCAAAAACTAATTTTATACTGTCACAAATTTTAATTGCGCCAGGGATTGCCTTTTATATAGTAAATTATTCAAAAACTAATTTTCAACTGTCACAAATTTTAATTGCGCCAGGGATTGACTTTTTTATAGTAAATTATTCAAAAAATAATTTTCAACTGTCGCAAATTTTATGTGCGCCAGGGATTGCCTTTTCTACAGTAAATTATTCAAAAACTAATTTTATACTGTCGCAAATTTTAATTACGCAAGGGATTGCCTTTTATATAGTAAATTATTCAAAAACTAATTTTCTACTGTCGCAAATTTTAAATATCCCAGGGATTGCCTTTTCTATAGTAAATTATTCAAAAAATAATTTCAACTGTCACAAATTTTAATTGCGCCAGGGATTGCCTTTTCTATAGTAAATTATTCAAAAAATAATTTTCTACTGTCGCAAATTTTAAATATCCCAGGGATTGCCTTTTATATAGTAAATTTTTCAAAAAATAATTTTATACTGTCGCAAATTTTAATTGCGCCAGGGATTGCCTTTTCTATAGTAAATTATTCAAAAACTAATTTTCTACTGTCGCAAATTTTAAATATCCCAGGGATTGCCTTTTCTATAGTAAATTTTTCAAAAACTAATTTTCAACTGTCGCAAATTTTAATTGCGCCAGGGATTGCCTTTTCTATAGTAAATTATTCAAAAACTAATTTTATACTGTCACAAATTTTAATTGCGCCAGGGATTGACTTTTCTATAGTAAATTATTCAAAAAATAATTTTCAACTGTCACAAATTTTAATTGCGCCAGGGATTGCCTTTTCTATAGTAAATTATTCAAAAAATAATTTTCTACTGTCGCAAATTTTAAACATCCCAGGGATTGCCTTTTCTACAGTAAATTATTCAAAAAATAATTTTATACTGTCGCAAATTTTAATTACGCCAGGGATTGACTTTTGTATAGTAAATTTTTCAAAAACTAATTTTATACTGTCGCAAATTTTAATTGCGCCAGGGATTGCCTTTTCTATAGTAAATTATTCAAAAAATAATTTTCAACTGTCGCAAATTTTAATTGCGCCAGGGATTGCCTTTTCTATAGTAAATTATTCAAAAACTAATTTTCAACTGTCGCAAATTTTATGTGCGCCAGGGATTGACTTTTCTATAGTAAATTATTCAAAAAATAATTTTCAACTGTCGCAAATTTTAATTGCGCCAGGGATTGCCTTTTCTATAGTAAATTATTCAAAAAATAATTTTATACTGTCGCAAATTTTAATTGCGCCAGGGATTGCCTTTTCTATAGTAAATTATTCAAAAACTAATTTTATACTGTCGCAAATTTTAATTGCGCCAGGGATTGCCTTTTCTATAGTAAATTATTCAAAAAATAATTTTCAACTGTCACAAATTTTAATTGCGCCAGGGATTGCCTTTTCTATAGTAAATTATTCAAAAAATAATTTTATACTTTCGCAAATTTTAAATATCCCAGGGATTGCCTTTTCTATAGTAAATTATTCAAAAAATAATTTTCAACTGTCGCAAATTTTATGTGCGCCAGGGATTGACTTTTCTATAGTAAATTTTTCAAAAACTAATTTTATACTGTCGCAAATTTTAAATATCCCAGGGATTGCCTTTTCTACAGTAAATTATTCAAAAACTAATTTTATACTGTCGCAAATTTTAATTACGCCAGGGATTGCCTTTTATATAGTAAATTATTCAAAAACTAATTTTCTACTGTCGCAAATTTTAAATATCCCAGGGATTGCCTTTTCTATAGTAAATTATTCAAAAAATAATTTTATACTGTCGCAAATTTTAATTGCGCCAGGGATTGCCTTTTCTATAGTAAATTATTCAAAAAATAATTTTCTACTGTCGCAAATTTTATGTGCGCTAGGGATTGCCTTTTATATAGTAAATTATTCAAAAAATAATTTTATACTGTCGCAAATTTTAATTACGCCAGGGATTGCCTTTTATATAGTAAATTTTTCAAAAACTAATTTTATACTGTCGCAAATTTTAATTGCGCCAGGGATTGCCTTTTCTATAGTAAATTATTCAAAAAATAATTTTCAACTGTCACAAATTTTAATTGCGCCAGGGATTGCCTTTTCTATAGTAAATTTTTCAAAAACTAATTTTATACTGTCGCAAATTTTAAATATCCCAGGGATTGCCTTTTATATAGTAAATTTTTCAAAAACTAATTTTCTACTGTCGCAAATTTTAATTGGCCAGGGATTGCCTTTTCTATAGTAAATTATTCAAAAAATAATTTTCAACTGTCACAAATTTTAATTGCGCCAGGGATTGCCTTTTCTATAGTAAATTATTCAAAAACTAATTTTATACTGTCACAAATTTTAAATATCCCAGGGATTGCCTTTTCTACAGTAAATTATTCAAAAACTAATTTTATACTGTCGCAAATTTTAAATATCCCAGGGATTGCCTTTTCTATAGTAAATTATTCAAAAAATAATTTTATACTGTCGCAAATTTTATGTGCGCCAGGGATTGCCTTTTATATAGTAAATTTTTCAAAAAATAATTTTATACTGTCACAAATTTTAAATATCCCAGGGATTGCCTTTTCTATAGTAAATTATTCAAAAAATAATTTTATACTGTCGCAAATTTTAAATATCCCAGGGATTGCCTTTTATAATATTAGTTTTTGAATAATTTACTATAGAAAAGGCAATCCCTGGCGCAATTAAAATTTGCGACAGTATAAAATTAGTTTTTGAATAATTTACTATATAAAAGGCAATCCCTGGGATATTTAAAATTTGCGACAGTAGAAAATTATTTTTTGAATAATTTACTATAAAAAGGCAATCCCTGGGATATTTAAAATTTGTGACAGTATAAAATTAGTTTTTGAATAATTTACTATAGAAAAGTCAATCCCTGGGATATTTAAAATTTGCGACAGTAGAAAATTATTTTTTGAATAATTTACTATAGAAAAGGCAATCCCTGGGATATTTAAAATTTGTGACAGTTGAAAATTAGTTTTTGAATAATTTACTATATAAAAGGCAATCCCTGGCGCAATTAA